>VUQR01022026.1:38823-122259 GCA_015108515.1 Hemichromis elongatus
TTTGGGTGGTAAAGAAAAAAAAAAAAAAAAAAAAAAAAGCGGTCAGGGATAACCCTCTCCATTTCAAAGCCTCGCCAAACTCAAGAGCTGAGCCCAGAAAACAGTCCCCGTTAGTGATAAGACTCAGGCACACTGTAACTATCAGCGCTGTTCAAACACCAATCAAAATAAACCAAATCATAACACACTGTAAAGAATGCTATTTGGGACAGAGAAAAGAAGTAACTAAAAGCTAAAGTGGATTAAAATGTTATTTGGCTCTAAAAAGAGGTTATGACTTGGAAGAATATCTCTCTACTGAAATAGGAAAAAGGGAGACAGATCCAAAGCAAGAACAAGCACACAAAAGGGAGATATATATATATATATATATATATATATTAAATAAATAAATAAAAAAGAACCCGTATCCCCCCAAAAATATTCAACACTGGACGACGGGTGAAGTTGTGTTTCACTGAAATTAAGCCATGAGGATTTAGTTCAACATTATAAATAAATATTATTTAAATAATTAATTTATTGACCTCTGAAAAAGTTAAAATAACAATAATGATAATAATAATAATAATACCCAGTATATCCAGTATTGCCACAAGCTAATGGGTAACGTGCACTATTATGCTATATAATTAATATATAACAATCTTAAAATTCATACTATTTTATTTCATAAATGCCTTTTGTGTATTTTGTAGGGCTGTCAGCGTTAATCGCATTAAAATGGTTACGTTAATCGAGCTTCCCGCGCTAACTCGATTAACGCGTTAGCGCCCTCCAGCCCCACACGAAGGCGATACGCGGTAAGTCGTCACCGGAGATTTGCCACGTTAACACCAGTTTTGCGTTAACGCCATTTTAACGCGATTAACGCTGACAGCCCTAATATTTTGACACCTTCAGCAATTAAAAAAATAGGGAAAAAAAAATTGAAATAATCTTTTTTTCTGTATGTTTGAACCACACATTGAATTTTATGGTAAATTAATGAATTGCATTCATTTATGTTTACAGATTTTTGCTTTCAACAGTCAAACTTCTACGCGAGCATAAAGCACCCTGTCTGGTTTTAAAGCAAATAAAGGAATTAAATGCATCACAGTGACAATTAGCTGAAAACCTCACCCATTTCTGCAGCTTTGATTTCAAGCTCTGTTGGAGTTTTGTAATTGCTGGCCAAAGACAGAGCGCTTTCTTCAACAACATGCAGCAGCTTGGTGATGGTATGCTCACGACGCTCTTCTTTCATTCTGGTCCAAGCCACCAGTTCGTCCTTCTCCACCAGGTTGTTTACTGCATCTACTAATTTCTGTTGGAAAAGATTTGCTTTAAGTCTAACATGTGCGCAATAATATAGCATGTTATGTATGTTATGTCTGCGCTGCAATATGCTTCCAATTAGGCATGATTAGAATGGGATGTCTGTTTTTGGCCTTTCATTAAATACAAGCAGCAGCTTCTGACTACATTGTGTTAAAAACTGGTTAACGTGTAATTTCGGTGTCAGCTTTTGGACAAAAACTGTATAATAAGTGCTAATAATAAAAATTACACATTAGCAAAAAGTAATCGCATCTTCAAGGCGTAACTGTTAAGAAGGCAATGGGCTGCAACCAGTGCCACTTTTTCTTAAACCAGTTCAAAGCATAGCTGCACTTCAGGCAGCCTTCCAACTGTTGACTGAGAAACAAGAATGGTAAACAAAGATTACCGAAAGAGTCGAGTTGATGGCAGATGGTTTGACAGCGTAATCCTTCTCCGCGGCACCCAGCGTTGATGCGGATCTACTCAAGGCCTCAACATATGCAATCACTTCCACTGAAGTAAGTTCACCAGACGTCTGCTTGGCAATTTCTTCCAGTAGACTTTGGGGCTCCGTGAGGTTGCTCATCTGGTGGCGGAGAAATGTTTAGATATAAGTCCTCGTTATGTTTTTTTGGGATCGCAGCTGTGAAACAATCAAACTGTACATGAAACGTGACACATCCGATTCATACTGAACACAAATTCACATATGTGCACATTACTATGTGAAGACTCTACAAAAGAGAGTCAACTGTTTTTACTACTTGAAAAGGTGCAATTTTTAAAATATATTTTTACATTTTCACTTACACTCAACTTTAAACTAAATCCCCAAATATGACCTTCATATTTTTTCTTTTTACTTATAAACATCAGTACATTGAGCTTAATTAACAAGCTAGTAAGCCAGTTTTACATAAATCATCACCTAACCACACACTAACTGAATCTCTCCCATTCTCCTGTAACAAGGAAGACAAAATGTGCTTGATGACATGCATTAGCACGTTTAAACTGGTCCTGCTATAACTTTACTCTCCTGTAGGTGGCAGGACTGCAGGGCCAAACCGGCTGGTCTGAAACTGCAGGTTGGATCATAGCGGCTGGTGTTGCATATGCTTGTTATCATAAAATCTCGAGTCCTTTCAGCCGTTTTCCTATTCCACCCTCTGTTTGTCTTCCTTCTCTCCAACAGAGGGCAGCATCATCTTATCTTTCTGTTTTTACCCCGTTTTCTTTAAACTTGTGAGAAAGGAGTACTCACAGATTCCAGTGTTCTGTTGACAACCTGCGTCATGCAGCCAGTGTTGTCGTGGCAGTATTTCTGGGGATGCTCTGGAAAACAAGCAGTTTACAAAAGCGCATCTTTAATTTACTACCATGATTTCGCCAGTCTGCCTTTCATTTAGAAAAAAAAAAAAAAAAAAGCACAGCATCACACAGCTCTCTTTATCATTACTTTACTTAAAACATCAAACAATTCGAGGATTGCACTGTTCACTTGATGTATTGCATCGAGTGAACAATGCGCACACACACACACACACACAAATGGCCGTGACTGGGTTGTGTGTAAATGTGTGAGAGAAAGTGAAAAAAGACGCACGTCCTTGAACGTAAGGATCGGTCCGTATGTGTGTGTGCTCTTCCATCCTCATACCGACCTTTACATCTAACTTTGCTCTCTGGATGAAAGTGCTTAGGGCCTGAAGTCGGGATGTAATCACGCTGACAGGTGCAATTGACAGATCCATTTGTATTATGGCAGACAGAGTTTGGCCCACAGACCTGTTCTGACTCGCACTCATCAATATCTGAAAGATGCAAACAAAGAGTTCATCTCTAATTAAAGCAAAGCAGTTTGATTAAAGTGATGCTGCCTTAACTTAGATGCTTGCTGACAAAGTTAATGCACTTACAGCATTTCTACCTCAGAATAAGGATAAGTTGTTTTTAAAAAAAATACAAATATACAATCTGCAGTTCTTGCATACACATTGACAATTCGTTCTCATGACCTCACAACAGCTCGTTAAACTTTAGAACACTTTTTGTGTTACTGACCAAAATAGAGTTTTGGATATTTAAATCCTGAACAGGTCAATCAGACATTACCAATGCATTCAGTGCCATCGTTGGGCAGGAACTCGTCCCGTCCTGTCGATTTGTATCCAGAGATACATTTACAGTTGTAGCTGCCCACTGTGTTGGTACACTGGCCCCGGTCCCCACAGATGTTAGTCACGTTCTTGCACTCGTCATCATCTGCGGCGAGGAAATGGAAATACAGAAGATGAAATAAGCTCAAAATCTTTCGTCCTTTCTGTGTAAGTAACGTAGATTCAGCTTGTTCCTCTGATCCTGTGTTTCCCATAAAGTGGGTAAAACAGCTGGTTAACAGATGACCCGGAGCAAAGATGAAAGGAGTTCGATGTCCGCATCTTTTGCTTTGCATTACAATAAATAATTTTTTAACCAATTAAAAGTTACAGCATTTTGATTTTCCAATATTTACCAAAAAAATAATACTTTTTATTCTTAAACTGTTACAATTAAAATCCTGGCCCCATCTCATTTACAATATTGTGCAGCAATAATTTAAAAATCACTCAAAAAATTCAGACTCAGTTACTTTTAAAAATGAAATCTTAATACTAATACTAAAATGACCACAAAGACAGCATTTATGGAAATTCCAATAACCAACTTTAAGTTACGCATTTGCCCCTAAATCTGGTGAAATTGTGCTGGAGGGGAAAAAAACAACCTATTTTTTCATATCAATTTATATATTAAACCATTATAAATCGTATAATGAGCATCTCCCCACATCCTCTTCACTGTGTTCGACCTGTCCAGGGTGCACCCCACCTCTCGCCCTGTGACAGCTGGGATAGTCTCCAGCGCCCTCAGCGACCCTGAAGAGGATAAGCGGAAGCGAATGGATGGATGTTGTTGTGTTACTTTGAGCGCATGTCCACACAAGCGTACTCTGAGGTTTGCTCCATGATTACTGTTTAAGAAATGCCCAAATCCAATCCTGAAGGCTGTGGTGTAGATTTGAAGCTGAGATGCTGTCTTGGGCTCTGCAAAGTTAGTCTTCTTTTGATTAAAGCCTTGGCTGGGTGTAACTTGCATGCAATTGAAATTGTTCACATTTGTGATTGATTTGCAGTTGTTTGCCCGTGTTTGATTTCACGGAAGTCAAATTAACTAAAATATTTTGCTTCCCGGGCTGACCGAGCACTAGATTAGCTGAAGATGCTGCTTTCATTATAGAAACTGCTGTTCCAGCTTTTTTTCCAAACACACCTTCCGCCTCTTGTTGACAAGGACCTGCTAAGACTTTCCACTGTTGTTTTCACTTGTCTAGGTACGACGGACACTCTGCTCTTCCTCTCCTCTGTACATTTGGCACACAATCTGTCCGGTAAGGGAAATCCTCTGCTTCAGCCAGAAAGGTGACTATGGTCAAAGAGGAAATACCCCCATAGCACATGTGATACTTTATCTGTCATCCTCACACAAACTATTCACCCACATACTTCATGATTCACTCTAATGTCCTGTTTTTATGGATCCATTTTACCCTCATATCATCACTTACTTGCTTAAAAACTACAGATGACCTTTTTCTTCCTGTTCCTGTGAAACCAACAGTTGTTTTTTTTAATGTGAAACACTTTGGTAACAATGCAGATTTAATAAAGCGTGAGCTGACACAGTATGAAATGTTCTTACTAGTTGATATCGCACTGGTTGACGTCCTAACTTTACATCTCTGCCTACGATGCAACCTTAACCTAAAAATCCCTCCACCAAACTCACAGACTTGGTACTTCTTTCATTTTCATTTACTTTTGGCCCTTCAGCTATGTAAGCTGTGATTGTGATCAGCTTTGGCCAGGAAACCAAAGAAGTTCCAGGAATTCTAAACAGCCCAGAAACATAACAGCACTAACAATGCTGACTGTGGGCGATGCAGGCCATTAAAATCCTTCTAATAAAGCTGAATCTGGACACATGTTCCACTTCACACTGTTCCCTTTGTGAATAACTCTGGGGCAACTTTTTAAGCAAGCAAACTCTAAAAGAACTGCCCTAACTTTAGCTGTTTCAAGCCAGCACAGCAAGTCGATCATACGCAAACAGGAGACACGAGAAAACTTTAAGTTCAAATGACTTACATAGACTGGTCAGAGTTAAGCTGAATTACAATAATAAATCTTGTTTGCTTGCACACGAGCATCCTTAGGTTGCTAATTTGCTTCATGTCTGTGCACTATTTTGAGATAATCAGAGATAAATGGTTCCAGAAGAGAAAAGCTGCACAAATCACAGTGATTTATACTGATAATATGACCATAGCAGTGCCTTGGTCCTCATTAAGAGTTGACAAAAATGTTTTTTGCCATCGAGCGCCATCATAAGAAGCTTTAACCCACCCAGAGTATTTTTAACGCCTCACATCCATGCTCTGCTCTGGTAAGTGTACGGCTCTAAAGATGTTCAATTAGCCCGCTTGTTTCCAAACGCAGGGCCTAATACTTTCGTTTACGATGCGCAGTCACAGCAACAAAGGCTTCCTAAAATAGTCAAGGCTTCCACAGCAGCTACGCACAAGTGCGCTCTTTGATATAAAGGTTGATTTGTGTGTGTGTGTGTGTGCCTGTGTGTGTGTGTGTAGTCACCATTGCAAAATGTCGTTCCATCTCCGGTGTATCCGTGATTACAGTAGCAGGCCTTGTTTGATCCATTCAAGGTCTTACAAGTTGCAAGTGTGTGACAAGAAGCACAAATGTCAGAGGGGACGCATGGACCCATCAGACTCGAGAGCCATGCTGCGTAGACACAAGAGACACACTGTGTATGTTTTAAATATGCCACAACATTATTACTCCAAACCATATTTTTGAAACTGCTGCTCCTTTCTGAGGACGTGCGATTACATAAAAAAGCAAACAAAACATTTTAACCTCCGAATTCTTAAAAGTTGCAGAGTCGGTGATGTAATCCATCAAACTTCAACTTATACCGAAAAGCAACACATACCTGTCGAAAACCAGTTAAAACAAAAAAAAAAACAACCAAACGGTAAAAAAGTTGAACTGAAATGTTATGTTAAACAAAACCACCTTTCCAAACTAATCATACTTGATAATGCGGACCCCTCTGAGGGGTATACATTTAAAACAGTCTCCCAGTAAGACATCTGGTACCCGTCGAGTATAAATTAGCTCACGTACCTGTCAAAAGTACAAGTTTCATTGGTGACTTGAGCAAAGAATCCATACTTGCGCTGTGTCTGGACTTTACTTGAGCGTAGACTGCAGTGGGCTGTCTGGTGACGTCGTTCATTTCCTTGCATCAGTTTTCCTGTTTCCCTAAACCTGGCCCTTCCTGTCCTGTTCTTTAATCTGCTTTGAAAAACACGCAGCCTGGTCGAGCCATCAGCCACACTGACACTTTTCTCTTTTGCCTCTCTTTAACACTAAATATAAAAGGACTCTTAGCCTTATTGAGTCACTTTTTTCGTAGCGTTGCTGACACTTTGTCTTGCGTTTCATTTGGGAGGCCTCTGGGCCATTGTTCTCACTTGACCACATACAGTAGGTTATGTAAACACAGGCCTAAACAACACCGGCTAACTTCACTGAAGGACGACCCCCTCCCTTCCGCAGGCGCTAGTACACAATTTCACCCACTGACATTCCAGAGCTGCGTCTTCCACATATCATCTAACGTCTGCTATCCTTTCCAGCACACTTGCACTCCTGGAAGACACAAGGTTTGAAACTTGAGATGCAGAAATCTTTAGTGGCGCGTTTAATGCATCGAGGCTTCCTGCTCTTGAGAAAACACAGTGAAAGGAAATGTTGATTGGCCGGTGTTGATTGGTTCTTATCAGTGGCCCCATTGCAATTTCTATTAACAGTCTTTCTTTTTGGACTTTCATTTAAAAGGCCCGGTTTTCCACATTTCCTCTAAAATGGTGCAGATACAATTTTCCATTGATGAAGTTGTTGAAATACGCTCCAGTTTGCTATTGTTCACTGTTATACACGTTTGATTTCTATGAGCACGACCGGACTGTTATAGTGTGCAAAACGGTTGCATGAACAGATTCTCTTTGAATGAAGTTACAGTTTGAGTTTGTCTTTGAAGATAAGTGATTAAGCAACACATTGTATCGCTGGTACTTTGACATGTGTCATGGACCAATGACCCCTTTCTTGCGTGAGGGAAATGAGCGGGGCCGAAGGTTATTTGGTGCGCGTGGGCCGCTGACCGACCTACACAAAATGTCTTTGGAGTTGCTCATTTCAAATGCAGATATTTTCAGTTGTGCTTTCTCACCTCACCCGTGAACATCGGTCCTCAGAATTGCTGTTTTAAGGTGGACTTGAACTGGCAGTGCTGCAACAAAACAGGTGAATTGAAATGTGATGGAGTGACAATGGAATCAAAAAAGAGAAGTGGCCATTCAGGTGTCTGAGGTCTTTTCGAAATACCCTCTACTTTTTCAGCACACAAACTCATTCAGTGATGAATAGTTTCACTTGGAAGATAAGTTCTTTGTTGACTGTATTGCAGTCTGTGGAGGCGGTTTGAATTGCTTAGGCAAGGCGTTTAGCAGCTGCTTTGAATGACACCATTAGAATCGCTCTGCATTACTGTCCTGGGAAAGGGCTTGGTGAAAACCACATCTGAATGTCTCACTCTGACACTCTCCTAACGGTAAGGAAGGAAGTGATGTTGGCTTGAACAAACCTGGACTGATTGCACCCTTCCTCCTCCGCTTTTTTGTCTCAGGAAATCTCTCATTTAGTAAGAAACTCGGTAAGCCCACAGGAGCTTGGTTGCTCCACAATGACATTGTAAAAAAGACACCTAAGAGAAAAGAGCTCTTCAAATGTGTCAAGGCAATCTTGTGTAAATGTTTCCTCCTTTCCTTTCCTCTCTCATGGATATGGAAATTTTGACTCTTTGGTTGCAGTATTTTGTACGGCTTTCTGTGTGTGCGCAAGTGTGAGCAAATGAAGAGTGTTGTTTGTGCCATTGAGGATATTGAGATTTGCAATACGAAGAAGGGTGAAGAATCTATTTTGATACTTCTCATAGATATCTGTTCTGATGCTGGCCGTATGTTCAGCCATGATGGGAGGACTGAACGCTGGGGCACAGATGGCAGCAACTGTTGTATAAACTTGGAGCTCTTGAATATTTCAGGACACAGCGCTGGAGAGACAAAGTAGGCCCTCTGTTTGGGTTCAGAGATGCCAGCTGCTGTATGTGGAGAACCCTCCAGAATTTACATCGAAGGCACTTATAGGTGGCACTATATAAAGAGAAAAATATGACCATAATAAGAATTAAAAAGTAACCGGTTGCTATTTTGACGACTGTCACCGGTGCCTCGACTAACCAGCTGCAGCACAATTATTTGATGCACATTGAGTTTGGGCTCATCGAGCACCAAAGTAAGTTTTCTTCTGGATGAAATTTTCCATTTATTTTTGGCAGCTTTTGGTAGGCGTATATAAGAGGATCAAGAATATCCTCTCAAGTGGACTAATCACCACAACAGAAGTTATTTGGTTGACCAGAAAAAAAGAAACCTTAAAAGCATTTATTTTAGTCTGCTTAGGTTTTTCAATCCATCCTTGTACAGACTAAAAAAATTCTCTTATAAACTTAATTAAATCTTATTTTAAGTAGCAGGTTTATACACAAAGGCCTTCAGTATGGTGAAAAATTACAGACATCATCGGTCAGGATGTATTTGATAGACTTGTACAGCAATGCTTACATTCAGGACTGACTGTGAGGTTTCTTGTCATTGGGCATGAGCGTTGCTGAGACCCAGAGGTCAGTGTGGCAGTGGGTGTGTTCAGGCTGGTGTCATTTCCTTGTAAACAATGCAGTTTTGTCAATGTCACTAACATGCTGGTTATGCACAAGGTGGTGTTTGGTGTTGGAGTGGGATGCATCTGATAATGAGTGAAATGTAAATCCAAAAAAATCTAAAAAGTGTTTTAAGTTGGAAAAACTGATTCAAGAGGGAAATGGTTAGCACAATACGGGAGATGATGAAGAGCCGAGGGTAAGAGTTTTAAGGCCATTACACATGAAGCAAAAAGAGCGACCTCAAATTCTAAATTTTTCGGATTCGAACTTGTCGTGTTTTTGTGAAAAATTCATCCTCAAAAAACGCACTGTGAAAAAACTGAAAATGGCATCAAGCAAGGATGAGCTGGTTGTGATGTTCCTAAAGAAAAAAAAGGAGGAAACAGATTCTGGGTTCATCCAATTCTCAAGAGAAGGCAGCAGCAGGGAGAATTTCATGGTTTGATCCAGGAGCTGAAGCTGTATCCTGGCCGCTTTCATACATTTTTCAGGTGTCGGTGGGGCAGTTTGAGCTCTTGTTGGCAGAGTTGGGAACACATCTGAGGAGGGAGAGAAATCATTTCAGAGGGCCGATTGACCCGGAGCAGCATCTAGCTCAGAGGTAAAATAGTTTTATTTTAGTATTTCCACATCAGTGTATATTCACTACCGGTGCACGTTTTGTGCCACGAGTGCACTTGTTGCCAAATGCTGTGGTCTGATTGGTCAGATCTGTTTATTCTGATCAGAAAAATCAGAAGAATTCAAGCTTGGTTTGGAAGATGCCAGTTCGTCCAGTGAAATTACATGATCTGTGAATGAGTGCATCAAAAAAAGGTGAGTCTGAAAAACTTTTTATTTGCATTGTTTGTAAAGGCCTTTTAATTAAAGAACATATTGTTCAGTCAGAAGCGGTTTCATGAAAGAGGTTTCTTAGAAAAAACGAAAGGAGGGTGATGTTAACAGTTTGCTAGAGGATAGCTAGCTAGCTGTTAGTCCTTCAAACACAGCAGCAACCATGTCTGAGTGGTGCTATATGACCATATTTAATTCACTGAAGGAACACTGAATATGCATATGAATGAATCTGAATGAATATTGCAGCAAACCTTTAAAGAGAGAAATATCAACACTGTAGGCTGTATTCTTGCTAGCATTCAACTCTCTTTTTTTCCACTGCTTTTTGCAAAAAGAGGAAACAATATTTAAAAAGCATTAGTGCAAAAGCGTGTTAACAACTAGAAATATAAGAAATGAATTTTATCTAGAGAAATGCTCATGGTAACTTGCCTGCAATCAGTTATCTAAACACTTATATCGCACCCACAACCGGTCACGGTCGATGGCTACCACCTCCCTTAGCCTGGTTCTGCTGGGTGTTTCTTCCTATTAAAAGGGTTTTTTCCTTCTCACTGTCGCCACGTGATTGCTCACATGGTGTCGTGTGATTGCTGGGATTTATTTCTAATTTATCTCTAATATTGTAGCGTCCCTCACTTACAGTATAAAGCGCCTTGAGGTGACTGTGAATTAGTACTACATCGAAAAATGAAATGAAATATTTAATTATTATTCTTTTTTATTTCAACTCCTGCAGACGAGTGGAGTTTCAGACAGTATAAACCGTCGTTCATAGATTCGTCAAACGTCTTTAATGCAAAAGACTGATGCAAACACTTCTGTAATCTTTGCAATCTAGTGTAAATTGCTACTAGAGCAAGCCGTATTGACACTCTTTAGTCATGAATAGATGTAGACATTTCCTGATGACATCATTTCCTTTAAAAATGACTGTTTTCACTTCAGCTTCTTAGACATGACAATAAAAATAACACAAAAAAGGAGTCCAAATCTCTCCTACGTGTGAAGTTTGGTGACCTAAATGGAGGTTTGATTTTGTGGTCTAAGTTCTGGAGAAAGGATATGCTGTGAAATTCAGAACAAAGGGCCCTGGCAAGATAAATGAATAATGTATAGTCAGACTACATCAGTGCACACAAGGAAAACAGACCATTAAGCATGGCTAAGGCTATTTTTAGTCCCAATAATTAGCTACCATGATAATAATAATTAGTATAATTATGAAGAGGCTGATAAAATGTTGCATACCGCAGATTATTTACATGAAGTTTGTAAACTGTGGATGGTTTATATTTATATTTGTTTATATTATTTTTATTACAGGTATGCTTGTATGTAAAAATTGATGATGATAATAATAAAAAAAAAAGTCGAATTGGGTCTCATGTTGTTTTCCCCTCAGCTTGGCTTGCTCTGTAAAAGCATGTGCAGGTGTGGCGTGAAGAATGTGTGAGGTCTGCACATTTTTACTGCATGTTCCTCCATTTTTTAAAGAAAAATTTCAGAAGTGGGACAAAGTGTATGTACGGTTTTTGTGCTTGCACATGGTTTCTGCATTTATCCTTGCTCCCGTTCATCCCCACCTTCTGTCATGGTTTTGTGTGTTATGTTCGTACAACAGCCATACAACATTAAAGCTCTCACACAACATATCCGAGCTATTTTTAACTGTTATTTTTATGGAGTGAATGATTTTATGATGCGGCAGGCTGAAACTTGCTTCTTGAGTAAATGCACAGTATTTTAAATAAACATAGGTTGCTGTTAATAAATGTCATTGTGTAAAAAAAATAGATAAATCAGCTTACAAAGGTCATAGTTGAACCAATAACAAACAAGAAACAAGATTCCCTCTTGTGAGGCAGGAAAACTCTGACCTTCGGTGTACTGCCGTTTCACCTTATTACTGTTGCTCCTGCATATTTGAAGGCAGGCGGAAACTCCAGCACAGCTCACGGTGTTTACGTGTGCCCTTACCACCCACACACTGCATTGTTCTTCTGGAGCTAGATCGAGTTGAATAACAGTGCTTTGGTTTAAAGCAGCTGCCTGGTCAACAGGAGTCAGGTTGACATTGGCTTCCTGTAACGCGTGGACTACAGAAAGCGAGCAGCAGGCAGCGTTTCCCTCGTCTGTCTGTTAGGTACCATGTTGGTGTCACAGGGTAAAAGGCTTGAAAGTTATCAAGCTAATTTTAAACACTATTTGTACAACTTTATAACAATTTTTAAAATTTAAACAGTCTTACTAAAAATTAAAATACTACAGAAAGTTAAAAAAATGACTTAAACTATACACTTAAACCTAAATAAACACAAGACTAATGTTTAGCTCTTGTCTATAACTTGCCAAGCTCCCAAGGACACAGACTAATTGTGCAAATCTCTGAAGGTTGAATCTTGCTGCAGTGCTGTATGGATGACATTAAAATGCTGCCTTCAACAGGAGCCACTGATTTTCCAACCACAAACAAAAAAAAGCCCGTGTGCTGTTTACAGATGAATAGGGCAAAACTCTCAGCATAAAAGCACTGCACCTCAAGCTTCACAGCTACAAGGCTTTTCTAGGCCACGCTTTTTGGTTTGTTTACAGGAGCACTCGGGTTCAGTGAAGCAACTGTCTGAAAAGAATGTCTTTCTAACATCAAAGTGGAATTGTGTGATTTAATGGCATACTTGACACCACTTTGCATAATTGTAATCAGATTCAAGTTTGTGTGTACAGCAGATGTATGAGATGAGTGCATTGAGGTCAGTGAAGTCCCTTAGTTAAGAGAAGGACTGCAGTTTAGCTAATAAAAACATTTTATTTAAATTGTCATCCAGATGCTTGGGTTTCCTTCTCTTGCCCTCGTGTATTGTTTGTTCCTTTACAGCTAATGTTTAGCTCCTTTTAATATTTCTATTACATTTAATGGCAGGCAACAGGGCAGGGAAACAGGGCACCTTTCTGGAGTCAGCTGCGTAATTCTGAAATAGACTAAATTCCCACCTCTATTAACCAAGAAAAAAAAACTCACTCATATTCTCCCTAAGTTTCACCATCATTGTACACAACCTGCTGGAAGTTCATGAGTCTTAATAGTTAAATTTCCCTCTTTGTCTTGCGGCTACTTTCATTTATTACCTGGAGTTTTAACAAAATGAAGAACCCAGTGTAATGTCCTTCTGTGCCAGCTAATAGACACTCTTTGTGAAAATTAAAGAGCCCCCTAGTGTCAATGTCAGAAACATGTTTAGCAAATCGCTTAAAGGACAAGATATTTTCATATTTATTTGCAAGTAAAGAATATATCATTTTGTGTATTCTTTACTTGCTCCTCGGTACTCTGACTGCATCTCTTTCTGCAGAGCTGGAAGGTTAAACATATTTGTGCTGTGCCTATAGAATTGACAAATATACAGATTGATGCAAATTATTCATATTATTTTACAGTGTGTTCCAATTTTTTCGATTAAAAATATACCTGCTAAATTTCTTGAAGCTTTTAATAAGAACATACAGAAATATTTAGTTATGTGCAATCCAAACATAACATATGCAAAACAATATTCAAATGCACAAAGCAGTGTATGTGGTGTATTGTGATATATTACTACTCAAGTGAGATTGTTTTTGTCCATTTTTGAAATCTGTGTACAGTTGGATACATGAAAAAGACTCTGTTCTGTGTCGATCCTGCATCGGGACCTGAATTGGAAAAAAGGGGGAATTTTTCCAAAGATCGGGTGCAATTTACAAATGAATTTCCTTCGTGCTTGACTGCTTCATAAAAGCATTTGTCCTGACTCAGATTGAACACAGTTGAGTGATTCTATCCATATTCCCGACTTCTTTACAAGACAATGTTTTTCATTTTCTCAAACAGAGAAGTCTAAAATTTCCATGTTCTCAGGTGCAACAAGTGTTACTGATTGGCCCTTTTTTTTTTCCTGCCACCAACCTCTTGTTAGGTTAGCGACTGGAACAAAATGACACTGGAAAGAGCTTGTGCTCTTTCAAGGATAAAGGGGATCCTATTGAGGTGACAAAGCTTTAGACTGCCACTTTTTGCTGGCACACAAAATCTGCGTTGTTTTTATTTTATGTTTGCAGACTCGATTCAAATACATGTAATTGCTGAAAAATCAGTCACTGTTTACTGGTGATTCTACTGGTAACGGTAATTCTTCGTGCTAGATTTAAACTATCCGGAGAAATCTGCATTACATTTCACATTTTGGGAACTTTAATAATAAAAAAAGAAAGAATTATGCATAGACGCACACATAAATCTGCTCACATGTGACCTCACACACCTGCCATTCGCACTTCCAAAATTACTGCATGTTATGATGTTAAAAACTGCATTGATACATCCTGGCATGATGTGTTCTAACCTTTGGTGCAATTGATTTATGCAAAGCTAAAGGTGAAGCCATTAGTTTCTGGTATGAGATCCCTCTGTGAGGCCGATTCTGAATTTATAAAATTTCAAGAAGCTCCGATAATTTAATTTGGAGTGCCCTTTTATAGGTTAGGTCACCTGCAGCGTGCCTTGCAAATTGAATAAAGAACAGTAATAGAAAACAGGATGTCAGGTGGGCTCCCTGCTTATAAAATCATTAACAACAGTATGTCTTTTCTCATAAAGGAGCCCATTTATTTTGAGGAGGGAATGTTATGAAAGTGTAGGGAGCAACTCAATTTATTTTTCATTAGGAATTAACTCAGGAGAATCACTGAGAGGGTTAATAGCTGTATGTGTACATAACCAGTGTGAACTAATAGGTTTGAGGACAGCCTCTTCGAAAGTCTGTTGCACAATTTGAAAGTATTGCGCTCATGCAGTGTGCATTTTTAGTGGGCTTGTGTAAATACGTGTAGATTTAATGACGCTTAGTGAGTGCATATTAATAACTAATTTATAATGCCTTAATTATTTACATATTTGCAGTTTCACTTTTACAAGTAAATCAGGAGTCGAGGTCTTTGGTCATGTGACTTATTTGTCATTGAGAAGATTTAGTGATTGTGTTATTTAAAAATAACAGAAGGCAACAACCACTTCTACTGCCGTCCTCTTTCATTATGAGGTAAAGTAAAATATTGCAATAGTAAATAATATCTCAGCCACAGACTTTGTTTTTGCAAGACTATGCCACCCGCCTCGTACCCAGAGCCAGCTGGGATAGACTCCTGTGACCCTGGATTTTGACAAGCGGAAAAGAAAATGGACTTGCTTTTCAAATGGAATTCCTCGAAATTTAAACATGATTGTGGTGAAAAATAAATCACAAACTAAAGCTGACATTTTACAGGTCAAAGGTAAACTTTGCTGTGACCTCATGTAAAAAACATATATGTTTTTTACATGAAAGTATAGTCTATAGACTGTATGAAACGAACTAAGAGTTTTAAACATCGAGGGATCGCATTAGTGTCGCCTCTAAATGTCTTCTGTTGTGTTTCGTGTGATTTTGCAGGTTTTTTTTCTATTTGCTGGTGTATCCTTTTACCTCTCGAGGCCAAAGCTTAAAAACCGCTCAGCTAGTGATTAGTGAATGTTTGGAGACAAGACAAGGTTTTCATGAGAACTTCAGCTGACCGTGGCAAAGCAACTACGAGGAGGTTTGCAGCTGATTTCAGCTGACCTCCAGTTGGGGGATTTTTCTCTCAGAAACAGTGGTTGCCAGATGGTTGCAGACTGGTCTGTAGGCCATGACTGAGGCCACGATCCAAATCAGTAACACACCACTAGTTCAGGTCTTGAGTTGTTGGTTCCACAGAGGCATAAAAATGTTAAACCACAAATGTTTAGGATGCACAAAAGGCATTTGTTTTGTATTTCGATTGTCAAAGTTATTTTATCATGTTCAGTATTTCTCCCTCAGAAGAAGAGTTATGCACAACGATTGTCTCAGTCCATTTACTACAAACACTGAACCTCCAGCAAACTGTCAAGATAAAGCAGATTTGAAATGCAAATACATTTTTGCCCCAGATTGCTTTTTGAGAGTTACATTGACGCTATTGTGGTCATATAGAGAGGCAATAGAGCCTTCCTGATTTACTGAAATGTATACATTGTATCATTAAGTGCCTCTCTCACTATAGAACACTATGAACCTTTGCTTGCTTCTTTGAGAAAGGGAATCCCTGCTAGTCAAGAAAGTAGATCTATCACGGCATCCTCACACACCACCTTCAAGCAGGCGCAGTCAAAAATATCCCCCTTAAATGTTGAAGCATCTTCGAAAGTAACCCACGTCTAAATTATGTCCGCTCTCTGCCTCCCCCAGTGAGATGTTCCAATTTGAGAGACAAACTGGTTCATTCTGACACCTAAATCTCCTACAGGGTATTTTTGTGATGGCCACTGTGCACAATATTGTTAAGCCGCGCATTTTTCACATCTATGTACTGGGCAAAAAACAATAGTTCTTAAAATCTGTCATTAAATGCAGTTAAACACATGTTTTCTATAAGTTAAAAAGCTTATTCTGGTTCATGTCAAACAAAAAGAACTTTAAAGATTTGCATATCTGCACATCCAACTCCAGCACATACACAAACATGCGTTACACTATATTAGACATTTGTGTGATATTTTGTCGCAATTAGCCTGCACGACCTCATGCACAGGCTTATTATAGGCAGGCACAAGCCTCATTAAAGTGGTGAGGAACTGGAACAACACAAAGAAAGTATTTTCTTTTTCTGGAGGTGGTGACATCGTCAACCCAGCGCGCTGCGGTCCCACACTTTAAACAGAGTCGAGCACTTTGGCATAAATGAAGAGCTGAGTTTGTCATGTTTCCCCTAATTTGTCACACATGACTAATGTTTATACTCCTACTTTTATCTTTGTAATTTTATGCGAGGCGCGTGTTTCCTCGTTACTCATTTGGCGGGTTAGAAAAAAAGTCCCAATGCCCATACCCACACCGAAAAAATGGCATAAATCCCAGAATATGTTCAACTGTAATTATTTATGTTACTGTCTTATTATAACTGAAACTAAAAGAGATTTAATTTCCTGACTTACAACTTCTGCCAGTTATTACAATTTAAAGACAGAAACATAAAGAAACTGAGAAAGTGTGTATGACTGAAAAAGAAGAAATATGATTAAAAATGTTACAAAATAAAGGCGTCCTGGTTTAATAACTTGTTTTAAGAGGGATTAGTATAAAAATATCTATTTCAAATTAGGTCTATTAGACCTAGACATTTAATATGAAAAACCTCAGCTCTGTTTATTATGTAAGGTTCATTCATAAAATAAATAAATACAAACACTAGGTCAGCCAGTTATCTCTGTGTACGCTGCCTTATTAAATGTTGAATTATCGGAACAAAAAATGTTAAAAATTAAAAAAAGGAAAGAGTAAGAGACAAAAATAGAGTGCTCCCCCCTACGCTGGTCTCATGCTGATGGCTTTTGTTTGGGTCATATCAGAATAATGCGGCAAGCAGGTCAAATCCTTTCCGTCCTTAACGGACTTCAACAGAGCTCCTGGTGTTCTCAGCATGACTCAGTCCATGTACAGCAGGAGGTAGAAAACCCTGCCTAATCCCTTCAGTGCTTTTACAAATATCTGTATTTCCCCACTTAGGAGATCTGAAGATTACTGCCACAGTCTGTGTATCTGTGGACAATGAGTGATTATTGTACCCACATGGTGTTTTTTTCATCTGGCCCAGCAATCTATTTTATGGTTCAGGCAGCAATTCAGTCAGGGATCTTGGGAATACAGTACAGGATAGGTTATAACCTCTGCGACACATTTGGAGTTTTCCTTTTTTGGTTGTTTTTTCTCTCCAATGTTTTTTGAGATTATACTTGAAAATTAATTATTGAACCTGTTCTTCAACCTCTACACATTTGAAATGGAAAACGTTATGTTTGTTTGAACTAAGAGAGCCGGATGTGTTAAAGAATAGAAATACCATGCATATATATTATGAAATTTGTGGTTAAAGTATTTCAAATATAGTGTGATCTAATCTTAATGATATGGGGGAACAAACAATTGAGAATTAAAATAAAAACTAAGTCATTTTTTAAGACTTTTATCAACAAGCACTGCAAGGAGCCACTTGATATTAACGACGTACTTTATAAACCTGGCTTCTAAACTGATTTAAGGAACATATTTGTTACTTGTTCCCAAACATAGACACACACATGTGTTGGGCGAGCTAATATCAGTTGCACTGCAGCAGTGAGACAGCAAATTTACCAGCATCAAAAATACATTTAATTCATTTCAATAAAATAATGCAATTTTTTTTTGCCTGCTTAGGTTGATAAAATGCGACAATTTAAAGCTTTAATTTTTTATCATAAAATATGGAAAAGAAATAAGACAACAAGTATATGTTCATGTGTGGCGTTTTATCCACTGTATAGTATAAAACTAAAATATATTTATTTTTCCTAAAAAAAAATTAAGCTGTATTTAATTAAAGCGTGAACAATAAAATAATTACCAGAAATTTCTTTTGTGTTAATTTTCATTTTTATTAAACCTTCTGATAAATAATACAACAAGAGAAATTAAATATTATTCAGTCATTAAATTTGTACCATTTATTTTACTCCCAGTTTTTTTGCTTGTCTAACAAATTATTGGACAGTTTATTATTTAAATACTTATTATTAAATTTTTCATTAAAGAAAACCAACACACACACACACACACACACACTGATGACAAAAACACAAAAACACACGTACCATATACGATACATTTGTGTTACTTTTACATTTTTCATTGTATTGACAATTTTCTTAATTAAATATTATAAAATAACCATCAGTTAGTAATGCGACTACTACCTGTACTATTATTACTAAAATTAGAGTAATGATAACTGTTACTCTTTAGGGAAGTAAGTCATGCATTTTCCTGACTCACTGATGTGCCGTCAGTCTTCTGTTTAACTTTACTGACTCTTATTAGCAATTCTCACATTGATTTCTCCAGCCTCTGTAGACACAGAGGGAAAAAAAGCTTCAAAATAGATGGAGGATTTATACACTGTCATCTGCATAGATCGTGATACTGAGCGCAACACTATTCTTTTATGTATGTCTTCGTTAGTGTAATCTGCAGTGTAAGATGTGATTATAATATAAACTTGAACACCGAGTACACTCATATGGGTTATTCATGCATGTTGTGTATTAATTAGTAAGGATCCTCTGTGGTGCGTTCCTTTGGAGGCCGGTTGTTTGAAGTGTTTCTTTACCAGCAGAGGATGCTCGTGGCATTGGGGCCAACTCTGAGGAAGAGCCTCTCTTCCTTTTTCCCTGGAAGTCCACCCACCAGGGAGGCTCTACTAATAAGTTCCCTGGGCTAACCCCAACCTGTTTTCAACCTCATTCCCTACAATATAAAGAGAACTAAAGATGCATTTGTTCTTGTAGATATTTTACTAGAGCTCTGAAAAGTTGAACAAAGTATTCAGCGTTTCATTCACTGTGGGCTTAAAATGTTCAGTATTCGCGTCATGAGATATAAAAATAGAACGCATGGAGCAACACATAGTTGAATAGTTTCTGTGTTCCTCACCATTTCATGTGAATAAGGATTAAATAAATTGGAGGGCTAGGCCATTACTGGACATATTTTCACAGCTTAAATCTGAAATGGAAATGAGAAGCAATTATAACAATTTCTAATATCACCATTATTACATGGTGACCCTTCATTTCACACTGTTTGGGCACTTTGGATAAAGTAGGCTTGTTGGAAGTCACACAGGCTTTTATTTTTCTTTCTTACTGAAAGGCGGACTTGTCTTCGCTTTGACCTCTCAGGAGAGTGCTTTGTGTGCTCACTTTACTATGTGTTTTTTTTTTCTCCCTTCTTCAGCTGTATCAGGGTGTCTGACTGTCCAGGAAAAGTCACCCAATCTGCCCCGCTGACACAGAAAGGGGCTTTTACAGGCTTCTGGGATTTCTTGGAGAACCACAATCTGAAGTGTCCACTATGACCACTTAAAAGATGCTGACAACAGTCATTAATGAGATTTCCTTTAGGCTGAACAGAAAAAAAAATGATGGCTAACCACAGTTTCAGTTCAAATATTAGCTCTATGGTATTGGTTTCCAAGGACTAGACATCACTGGTACTTCACTGGTAATTTGATAGTCTAACATGTAACTTTAAAAGGCTGAAATAAGAATAAAAACTTCAGAAATTAAAAGATTTGTTCTCAATAAATCAGTCTGCATCAACAAACATACGCTAACAAATCTTTAAATGTAGCTTTTCATGTCCAAGTATTCAAAGGTTTATCAGTATGCAGTGATTATATAACACAAAGATTATTTTACTGTTTTGGGACATTGTAAACAACAAACGATAAATAGAACTAATTAAGAAACAATCTGTGTCTTAATCAATCAAAATATACCCTTGTTTGCAGGGAGGGGGTTTCAATCTAAAATAATTATTTCATCTGTTTCCCCCTGTAATCACAGTGTTGGTGATTTTATTTCCATTGGCTTTGTAAAGTCTGCTCTCATCTTTTCTGGGCTGTCTCTTCGCTCACTTTTTTCCTCATCAGTACATTTCTGTAGGAGTGATGCCCGTTGACACGTATTTGGACCGGGCCGAGGCTGTTATATCAGTGGAGCGTGCCCGCGCTTGTGAAGTTATCACCTTCAGCAGATCAAAGACAGTTGGCACATTATTTATGCGTTGCTGAAAGGTGAGGTATTCAGTTGAAGTCAGCCAGCAAAGCATAGCTACCCTTTATTCTGAAGTAATGATTTCCTCTTGATTGAGCGCGCCCAGTCAAATGCTGAGAGATCTGTGCTCTTTGTTCTGTGTGGGGCATAACATGAGAAAACAACAGCAACCAAGAAAAAAAAGATTATTTTGGTGGTTTTTGTCAAATAATGTTGGACTGAAACACCCTCAAAGTTTACTGTGAGAGCTGATTATTATTATTTTATCTTATTATTATCTTCAAAATGACTTGGCAGTCCCTTGTGCTAGGGTAAGTTGACTGCTATGTATTGTGTGGCCACACTTTCCCAAAGTGTGTTAATTTCAGAAAAAACGAGTAGTGACACAAATACACGGCTAACTAAAAGGTTGTGCCCCCAGACTGTGATGATCCGCAAAAAAAATAGTTTTATAGAGGATATAGAGCGGCGAGCCTGAGGCTAGTCTTTTGCTGCTGTTTGTTCCTGAGGCCTAAGGCAACAACCTCGGTCCGTGTCATAACCCACTTTTATTATCAGAGGAGATATAAAAATATATATTCTGTATCTTTATTGATTATCTCCCCCAATGGATTAGGTTCTTCGGGTTATGGCTACTGCTTTTATCAGATTTAACTGATGTACTGCACAAATATAACAACTAGTAAGGTCTTCATTATTTATTTATTTGTTTTTTTGTCGATGTCAGCAGTTTGAGCCATCAGTGAACCGCCACGAAGAGTTTGGTCCTTTTTAAACAGATGTTTCTAACGACCAGAGGAAGCAGACTTAAGCAGGCTGCTCAGTAAGGACTATTTTCACTCAAAGGTCATTCAGGAAAGAGGAGGTACACCTCGTCACTTTTTGAAGGACTAAGTGTTCTGCTTTGAAACAGACCGCTGGGAGACTCGAATGACTCAAAAGGCTATATCAGCGAGCACTTGTGGTCGACGTTATTTATTTATTAATTTGAGGCCTGTCTACTGACACATCTGAGTGGTCTAATTGCTGCGAATTGACACCGGTTACAGTCCATAATGGGAGCTTGGGAGTCTTTCCTAACCGCAGTTCATTCAGCCGCCCCTCGCTGCAACTTAACTGCCCTTAAAATGTCTGATTGCAACATGGGAGCTGTGGGGCGAGACAGGATTATCAGTCTTTGTTGTGTGACTGTGTCTATTATCCTGACCTCTATTCACAATGGGCCCTTAGGAGTGTCGCTTCCAGCCACACAGCAAACTACCCCATACCCGACAAACAACAAGTGAATCAGAGATCTCCCCCTGTCCCAATGCTCTAGACACTTACAGCTCCAACACTTGGCAAAGCGCACCACTGCAGGTAAGGCTATCAAATCCCTATTGATTTAATAAAGATAAATTGGAGGCACTTCCTTTCAGTGTTATTGCAGCAGAGCCGATTGATTGTTTGTGTTGACTGGCGATATTGTCACTGCAGTACTGTTAGTTACGCAAGTTCATTAGTTGTGAAGAGTTGCTTGCAGGGTCCTCTAGCTGGGACTTAGAGTGCTTTTGTGTGTCTTATAGTGCTTAAAAGTGGATTTGCACATGCATGTGATTTTGATTAAGGCCATTTTGGAAAAGCTAGCATGTGCTCTTTTGTTTCAGTACTCTCTTTTTTAAGTTTTTCCATCAGGACAGTAAAGATAATTAAACATTTAAAAGAATAAATCTGAGAAATCCAATTTCCAGAGGTAAACCGTATCGTTTGTTCTTTTTTTTTTTTAACAGTGTTATTTGGATGATTAACAGCTTAAAACAATCCATTTTATGTGTTACAGAAAACAAAATAGTCTTTGTTTTTTAATTCAAATGAATTATTATCACCATTTAGTTTGGCATATGAGAATAAGGTTTAATAGATAATGTTGTAGGGCACCTTAGTTGGAGTTACAAAGGAAATATATATCTTTAAAACCTTCGATCAGTAAATTACACTCTACATTTTGTAACTTTATTACTTTATTACATTTTTTTTTTTTACCTGGATTTAAAAATGGAGCTTCTGTGTGAAACAAACCTCTTGAGCCTTTTCTCTTTGTGCCAGTGAGAAAGGAAGGGTTGTGAACAATGAAAGAGGAGCCGTACAAAGATCCTACCAGCAGAGGGTTTTAGGCTGAATCCTGGCCCAGCGTAGCTCACAGACACAGCGAGCACCCGAATCAATTCCATACATATCCATTAAAGCACAACTGATTAATTCATCATGTTTATTTTCACGGTGGATGACATGCTGCCTATTTATAAACTCGCCATAATCATAAATATATCAAGGCAACAACAAATTGAGAGCTTCTGTGGCTTACTTTCAATATTAGATTTGACCTAAAACCTAAATACGCGCATGATGAATGAAAGATGAAGAAGGACAATGGATTTTTCCCCCTTCTTTTATTTTAGTTTTCGCATATCTAGTTGAAATGTCTGTGCTGTCATGGCAGGTTAAAAAGAGGAAAGGGCGCTGAAGTTAACATCATCATTCATTAAGCCTTTATGAAAACCAAATATGGCAGAGCTTTGGTTTTCGCTGAACCGATTCTTTCAGTAAAACGGTGCAAGCGTAATTCTTCTCCATCTGTCAGGAGAACTTTAAAGCCCAGAAAGTGTGAATTCAATTTATTTCTGTGTGCTCTGCCCCTCACTGCAAATTGCTTAATGGTTTGAACTTTATTTTTAAAAGCACCATTAGAAAGTGGGGCGAGATAAGATCTAGTCAGGGCCATTAGAAAGGCTTTGATTGTTTTGCATTTGTTTTAATGTAGATTATTGCGCCGGGGCCATCCTCTGAATGCACTCTGCACCTGGATTTTTGAAACCTGAATAAAAGCATGAATTCATAAAAATACACGATAAAGGGAATTAAATAAACAGACAGATTTGATTTCATGTCATCAGTTGTTACGAAAAAAGCGCAATTGTTTTGGCACTCTTTGGTTACAGGAAATAACCCTTGAAACTTCCCTCGTAGACCGTTATCGCTGAAGTTATCTCAAACTCGTCCTACTGTCAAACGGAGCTGTTCCACCGACTGCAGCCTCACTTATCCTCTCTCGGCCCACTACATGAGATGGGGATGATTGCAGTCTTGAAATCAATGAAACCACAAACCTTCCTGATAATATTCCCTCTTGGGGTGCAGTGGCAGATACATTCAGGCCACTATTTATCCCTCTGCCAGAGTCTTTACTGGAGGCATTTGTGGCCTCAATTTGACATGAATTATACTCAATGAGCTGGTGACAAATCTGCATGTTTACCACAAAGCTGTTCAAGCCGTGTCATATGTTGCTCCAAAGAGAAAGTGAGTAAATTTAAGGAATGAAAGTCAGCTCATCAGTCGCTTCTATCAACTGGATATGCAACGTATGCAAGCGGCGAACAGGTTTAGTGTGTTTTTAGGTCTTATTCTTAAAGTCGGAAAGACTCGTACAAGATGATACTTTTGTTCTTTGGATTTGTGTGATTGTACCCCCTGGAGAAACATTCACACATCTCTAAATACAAGAGCGATTTGACAATAAAAAAGTCTCTCAAGCCCTCCGATCAGTCATTGCTTTCCACAGCATTATTCCCCAAACAATAAAAAGACAATATCAGATTAATATATAGCCAGTTCTTGGTTGGGATTTATCCTTGTGGGGCAGGCAACGTCTCCCTGTCTGAAGTCACCAAGCGGTAAGAAGGATTTGGTTGACAGAGCACAGCGGGCTCAGAGATGCCTTCGCATTTAAGGTCACTGGTGGATAGCAAAGTTATCTAAAGCCCCAGTTTGTGTCGACTTCCCCCCATCGTCCCAGCGCCAGTGTCAGAGATTAGTGGTGCATCCATCCTCTGTGACCTCTAGGAGCTAAAGAGATACTTCGTCGCCATTTTGTCTGCTGTCAAATGATGCAAGGTGAATACTGTGATTTCATTGGCAACCTATGCTGCCGCATGGCCCCGTTTTTGTGGCATGGCATGTGATTTCAGTCAGTGCGCCTTCCTCCCATCCTTTGGTTCGTGAATTGCAGACTTGAAGTCAAATATGTGGGAATGCTTAGTCTCATTCTCCAGGAAATATCTCTGGAGACCACAGAGTCATTCTGACACCAGTCACTTTAGATATTGTGATAGGAGTCTTTGGTATTTGTGTTTATCTTTAGACTTTATCTCATATCTTTAGTGTCATTGCCAACCTGCTTATCAGAAACAGTTTACCCTAAAAAACACTTAATGCCAGTTGTAATTGCATAGCAAGCAGAAATTATTCATATAGATCTTGCAGTTTTTATTACATTGACTATTTAATGACACTCCAAAGTCTGTCGACTAATTGACAGACCTTCACTCGTGGTTACTCGACCGTTAACGGATCACCTCATATTCCAGTATATTTCTCATTTCAACTGACAAGACAGTGATAGAAATAGACAAAACTTGAAGAAGTAGTGTCAAAATGTCAACCCGACCATCTACAATCAACAAAATGTCTGTATTGAATCTCTCTACGGCCTCTGTATTCCCCGGCCAAAACAACAGAACTCAATGCAGCCAGAAAACTGGCATAAAAACCTCAGTCAGTTATCTGACATTCCCATTTCTTAGGCTGTCAGTCCTTTGCCTGGTTCTGGCATTGTGCTGTGTATAAAATCCTTCCCCTAAGGAAGAGGAGTTACTCAAAACACCGAGCTACACCAAAAAGCCTATTTTACAATATCTTAAGAAACGATCTGCTGAGTTTTGAGGCGCGTGCATTATCTGAGAAAAGCAAGCAATCCATTCAGAGTATCAGCAGTGAAAGTAAAACCCACACTTTCTGAAATCACCTTGATAAAACATGTATTACAGTAGGAGTTCACATAATGTCTAATTAGCATTCCCCCAGATGTCCCGGTGATTTAGTCTAGTAGGAG
This sequence comes from Hemichromis elongatus, assembly GCA_015108515.1. Taxonomy (NCBI): domain Eukaryota; kingdom Metazoa; phylum Chordata; class Actinopteri; order Cichliformes; family Cichlidae; genus Hemichromis; species Hemichromis elongatus. The sequence continues at coordinate 64,491 of VUQR01022026.1, forward strand.
AGAATGAATGTAAAAAGTACATCTTAAATTTATACACAGCTCTCTGATTCTGCACCTTATTGTTCTATCACATCAAAAAATATGCATTATTAATCCCACGTGTGGCCCAAGAAATAAACCCATCTGAGGAGGAACTGATTGACGACTCCTTAAGAAGGAAGAAAGAAGCAGGAAATCACCCCCCACCCCCACCCTCACTATGTTTTGGGGTTTCCATATTTGAAACAGCAGTGCACTTGCATGCACTTCTTTATGCATTTAATGATCTCTTCTATCTATCTATAGCTAGACCTGAATAATGCAAGGAGTTCAGTACCAAAATGTCTGTATTCGCATTGGCGGGGGGATATCTGGGGTGCACTCATGCAGCTACTATAGTTGCAACTCCCACGTTGTAAATGAACGCTAACTTTGGCATCGAAAACAGAAAAAAGAAAAGAAAGAATAAATTCACCACAAAGTAATTGTCAACTTAGCACGCTGTTTTGTGTTAATGTAGGAGTCAAATTGGATGTGGTTACACGCATATCTGCCTTTACGCACGCATTTTTTTTCTTTGTGGGACACAAAAGTAATGAGGAAAAAAAAAAGTGGTCCTAAATGCTGGAGAACGTTAGGTAGCGAGGGTGTTTTAATTCACCTGGCTAATAGTGTGAGACAAGGCCCTTTAGGTCATCAATTACTATAAAGTAATGATTTCTAAAACTGCAGTTACACTTGGACAGTTCATGAATTATTCAGTAAGTACTAGAAGGATTAGAGGGACATTGTCCTCTCATGCCAATATCTTCAGTGGTTTACTTGGAAGTTTTTCCTTTTCTTATGTTGAATCTCATTGACGAGCATTCAAGCACACAAAAAAATCCAAATAAACTATCTGCAACAGCTATAAACATCTATCAAATGGAGTTCTTTAGGTGTTTACAAGAAAGAATAATTAGTTTAAGGTCCAAAGAGTCAGAAGCACAGAGAGGTTGTCTGTTTGTTTTGCCTGTAAGTAAGTTTATTTGCCTGAATCGTTCAGTTTCCCCAACAGTGTCATATCAGTGCAAACGACTGTAAATCATGCTGGCAATAAGCATGCGTATCACTATGTCTTGATTGCAAAAGGAGGAATGAAAATAGACACATCTCTTTTGGCTGATTTTATTTACAAAATTTAACTTGACATTACTTAAGCTAAAAAACTGTGCCGCTCCTACTGTGCTGCTGTGCCTTGTTAGGCTGAATTGCCGCTGGGGGATGTCAGGCAAAGAAAAGGCCCAAGTTCATGCTTTACCTGCAGTAGATATTCACTGTAAATATATATATAAAAAAGAGTTGCTTTTCATTATATCTACTCTTTTGCCCGGCAAAAAGCTTGGTGGGTGATGGGTCGTGTTTATTGTGGCAGTGTCAGCGGGTCCATAGAGGCAGACTGGACTGGTGTAATAACCATATAATTCAAGTTGTCAGCCCCTTTTCACCTGGCAACACAGAGAAGGAGCTGTCCATCATGTGCTCCAGCTTGCCTTTTAAATGGCCCTTTTCAAGTGATACTAGCCACTCGGGCGCTTGCATTCCACATTCGTGCATGACGCTTTCATTACATTACGATTTTAAGAGCACTCTGAGAGCTGTTTAAGTAGTGTTTAAAAGGAAACTATTCGCATTACTCCTAACTGAGTGGAACAGGCGGTCAGGAGCGGAGTCATACTACCAATGATATGGCCTTGCTTCAATCAGGCCTGTAACAATATGCCTGGCAGTCAAAAGTTAATGATAAGTATTGGAAGGAATGGCATTATCTGCTTAGTGTTCATCTCCACGAGCACTGAAAGTAAATGTGCTACCTGGGCCCAAGGCACAATCTGTGTTCATACCTAGATAGGACCCCAGCTGTGTGTTTCACCGAGATAGCGCACCACAAAAGTAGCCATGACCAAAATGCCGATAAATGAATCGGTGACATTTGATGTGTTAGTTTAATCCCCTCCACCCCACCCCACTTTTAAGGCTCACTTTATTTATCAATTCATTTTGTGGATTTGCTCCTCCTTAGCTAAGAGGAATTCGGATTTGTGGCTGCAGGAAGACTTGTGGAAGATTGATGTGTTATTCTTATCTAGCATGTCTTGATTAAAGTGTTTATAACTTTTCCGCCCTCAAGGCAAAGGATGTGACATTTAAAGGATTTTTTTTTTTTTTTTACCTTTTATGTTTATGAGGTATTTCATTTAAAATCTTGTAGTTCTGCAATTTTTGACCCATAATCCCATTTTGTGGTCCCATTTTTTTCTTTTTAATAGGGCTTCAACTTTTTGTTGGTGTTTTAACTGGATCCACATTAAAAGCCAAGAGTTACGTGAAGTTTCTTAAAGCACAAAAATACAACAGTCAGCCCGTTTATATAGATTTCCAGCATCAAATATTACAATCCTTTGGAATGTCCCAGTTTACAATTCTAACAATATGTGAAAAATCTCATTGTTTAAATGCTTTATACTAACTATCATTTGTGACCACAAAGACCACAAAGCAATTTTGCATGAAAAGACAAAATATGCCAACCATTAAAAATCTATATGAATGCATTTTAAAAATGTGAAACTATATTACAACCAAAATCCCTTATTAATGGGTAGATCAGCCTAAACAAGAGACTGAATATGAAAAAAAAATCAATGAACAAGCTTTATGAAAGAGCCAAGATATCACAGGGTATCACATGTTCTATGGGCTTATTTGAGCTGCCTGAGATTACTATGCAAGAACAGCGAGCTTTCTTCCTTGAATCGACTTCAGAGCACACTGTTTTCAGATGCCGCTCCAAGTTCTACTACATGCCATGATTAATTCAGCCATAATGTATGTTAATATATGTTAATCTGTGTCACTGATATGCTAATGAATACCTTACTCCCACAATCCAACTTGTCTGTGGCGGCAGCGCACGCTAGTTGAAGGAGGTACAATGTTAAAATGCTACAGAAAGATCGTCTGTACAAATTGTGCTCATATAGAAGCCCCGCGGTGGGTTGTGAGTCGACTGTGGCGACGCCGAGCATTGCCGGGAGCACCGTCCACCGTTCTCGCAGAATTGTAACATAGAAGGAGATCAATCAGGTTTGTGATTACATAATTACAACGTAAAATCATATTTTTATTTGTAAAAACATGCTGTATACTTACTGAAACGGCCTCATGTTGTTTTTACGTCTGTTTACAGACACTGAGATTTGTGTTAGTCCACAGTTGTGGAAAATAAAAAAAATAAACATACATCAACAACACACACAGGGACATCTGCACACATATACCAGCACACACACACGCATGCACACACACGCGCATGCACACACACAGACACACAGAGCAACATCCACACACATATACCGACACAGACACACACACACACAAATCAAATAAAAAGGGCTCTAGGAAGGAAAACTGGGTAAATATATAATTTGGAATCACGGTTCCACTTTCCTGTTATTTTTCAAAGGCATATGAACCTCGAGCAATATCATCTCTTTATTAACAGTAGATGGCACCATGTCATCGTGATATAGAGAGTAAGCTTTAATTCATCTTTTATTTTCAAACCATCTCCATCACGAATGGGAGGAGGGGTCGGGGATGGGGGTGGGGTAACACATCTGCCCAAATCCACCCAATGGAAAGATTTTCCTGATATTTTTTCTTGATTTATATATTTAGAACTGCAACATTATTAAACGTCTTTTAATAATAATAATATTACAGTTATAGTCTGATGTGTCACGTTCAGTTTGGAGGCAAACTCTGCTGATTTTATTAGTACGTGGCTGACATGCATTGGAACTGAAGGCTCGTTGTTTGTGATGCAACAGTTGTGGGTGTGAAGTTGTTCACTAGAAGAGCCGCTGGAGTGTTTATGACTACACCGAAGTACAATCACCGTAAAAATGTGTTGCAGCAGGGACTAGAAGAAATGTCAGAGCCAGAGTGAGAGTGAGGGTTCAGGTTTGCTGGAGATAACTCTCTTTGAACCCTAACCTGAAGGCTTCTTGACTGCTATTACCTGTTGCACTTTAAGAGGCCCGAATACACCTTGATGGTATCTGGTCGACATTCTTCGGCTGTAGAAAAGTTTTAAGAGGACAAATCTGGAACATCACACGCTTCTTCAACGGTTTTAGTATTTGCTGTCCCTGGTCAAGTCTCCCTGTCTGGGCGAGGACACCTGCATCCTTGTAAAAATGACTGTGGAATTAATCATTTTCAAGCCAACACTTTGGTGAATATTTTATGATTCTATTTCGCTCTATTTGTCTTGGTTTTTTGTGACAATCAGGCCACTGGAAAACAGTTATCAATTATTCACGTTTGCTCGACAGGCTCATCAACATTTAGCAGAATGGCCGACTGACAAGACACCTAGTAATACAGGAAAAAAACGCTGTTGAACATTTTTGTTTTCTTAATTAAGTTTTTGAAGACAATGTGAAAACATGAGAATTAAGGAGTACAAGGGACAAGATGTTTAATAATGTTGTCGGATCAGGAGCACAATGAGAGTGGAAGAAAGTGCACACAAAGAGTAGCGTGTTCAGGGTGAAGACTGGATAGGTTTTCAAAAACGATATAAGAGCACAACATAAGTTGCATCTTCTTGCTTCATAACCTTTACTTGGAGTATTTCTGATTGGAACGACATCAAGCTTTAGGTCTGTTGGATTTACTCGGATTCTTTTCGTCCGCTTTTTTTTTTAAGGGCGCGCTATTAATGATGGCGAAAACCGCTCTCGTAAACACACTCTGGCCATTCGCTTCGTCAGTGTTGTAAAAGATAATGACATGTTGAAAATAAATGAGCCACTCATAATCATAGCTAATCTGCCATCGCAGTTCTCCTCGTGAAAGACATTAATCAAGTTTGAATCCAGTGGGATATTTTATTTCCAATGCCTCAGGATAGCAAAGTGAGTGTAGACACTTAAGCCAGCTTTGAGTTGCACCTACTATAATACAATGGCCGCTAATTGCTAATTATGAAATTCTCTGATGGGCAGAGACACAGTGGGTTCATCCCATTATTGTTTATTTCTCATTATGCTCAGCTTTGTGCTAATGATTCCATTTTATTCACTGCACACGCACTGAAGAGTTTATCCACTGTCATGTGCAATATACTGTATATACTGTGCTAGACATAGTCACTGAACATAGGTCAAGACTACACAAAAACAAACCTTTTAAAGGACTGTTTTCAGCTGTGCCATTTCGTAGTCTTAATTGAATTTAAATGATTGTTTGCTCAGCGGGCCATAAAGTCCCTCAACAAAATGTCTCTAGAATGGAGCCATAACATCAAGTGAAGTCTTTTAAACAGTCATGGAAACATAACAACAAATCTCTGAGCAGCTCAACTGTAAAAACTAATTGTTATTGTCGGTGGAAAACACTTTCGCAAAGCAATTCAACTTTGTATCAAGACAAGATCTAAGCAAATATATGGAATGTAATTTTACAGCTTAGTTGTGTTCCTGCAATTCCCAAATAGTCACCCTCAGGATAAACTAAAGATTGCACCGCAGCAGGGCCTCTAATGACTCTAATAGTATTGGTGTTGTGAAAATACTGCTCAACAACCAGCACTGATCATACTATCAAAGCTTTTGCAAAGGTGGTGCAGAAAGTTACAGTTTCTAATGCTTAGAACTTCACTTTAGTTTCCAAGAGGCTTGGAGGCAGCACAGCATCTTTCTCCAGCACCTTTTACTCTCACTGATGACTCATTAACTGACATCCGTTTGCATCAAACCATCTGTTTATACACCAAAGGTTCACACAAAAAGTCATCAGGTCCACTTACAGGTAGATTTAGTCAAGTCATCAGCATCGGTGTCGCCCAGATTGGTCATTTATACCTTGTACAAAGTGCAAACGTTGTGCTACTTTGAACCCGCCTCAAATGTACTGAGCAGTTACATATTTGCAGTTCTGATGCTCTGGAGCAAGAGTTTGCGCTCACTTATTAAAGTAGGACACCCCTGTGCAGCCTGCCACTGTGCTCTGCAGTGTTACGGTACAGTACAAGAAGAGTAACATGGCAAGAATATCAAATTGTTTAAGGAGGTGTTTTTCTCTGCGACTGACAGTAATTTCTTTTTAAATATACAGCTGCTGATTTTTGTGTATTCCCTCTATTTGGTTTATGGGTCAACCTCCTTGTTTTTAGGAGAACTTCTTTAGGGCAGCCTTTCTATTCACCTTGTGAATGGAAGCTGTCCTCCTCCAGACAACGGTGACAGGAACGAGTGCAAGCCAGACTTGTACTCCAGTCTCCTGGTCAAAGTTCGGTGTGTTTTTGTCACTGCTCCACCTATCCCCTGGGAGATCCCGTTCACGCAATCACTCATTCGGTTTGTTCAGCAAAGTTACAAAAGGAATAGTTTGATTGCACCAAATATGACCACCTCTTGAAATAACCAAATAATGCTACATATTTAATTAGATTCTAATAGTAGTTTCACAAGATGCCGATTTGCCACTTGTTTCTCGTCCACCAAAAAGGAAAACACACAGAAAGAAAGAAGAACAGAAATGACATATTAAAAAAAAATAACCCAATCCCTGATGATACAGAGCAAAAGGTTGGAGTGAGCAGCCGTAGTCCTGTTATTGAAGATGTGAGATTTCTTAGTTGTGAATCAAATAATGAAGTTCTCATTCTGGATTTGGAAATTAATTTTGAAAATAAACAGATTCAATTCAGTCTATTTTTTGTCAGTGTTGCAGTTAAAAACAAATTTGTTTTTAATTTGGAAAGTAAATTGAAACAGTCAACCTGGTTTATTTTGCACCCTGACTCAGCTGACCAGAGGCAGGAAGGCAGCGCAACAATCCCGCTTGTTATTAAGAGCATAAAATAATAAAGTTATGCCTTCTGAGAGCAATGTGGCTATAACAGTCAGGTGAATTTGTGTGTACTTGTTTCTAAATAAAAAACCCCCAATAATGTTCACTTAATGTGTTAATTTCCAGGGCTTTGTTGTTCTGTGACAGAAATAAGTCTGAATTACATCAATTCATTGAAAAAAAAATCATGTTTTAATATATATATATATATATATGAGCACATAATATATAATATAACCACTACAATAAATAAAAAACATGCTCCCAAGCAGCACCCACTGTGGAGCCCTGCCTACATAATAAAGGTAGCATGCGTGACAATGCTCCCTATGGGTGCACAGAATAAGCCTATGAATATCTAGTCTCTCAAACATATGTGTAACAATGACTAAAACAATTTGGACGATGTGCTCGATATATTTTCAATGAATGCTAGCCAGGTATGCAGCTAGGACAGTATAAACATCTTTTACATTCCTATATATTATGTTGAATTTGAACATTTATTACATTAAATAACATTTTCTTTTAATTCTCACTACCTAACAGAAAAAGCATAGAATCAAATAAAAAAAAACAAAAAGGAAAACGTGTATTAACAGCCCTGACTGTCCAGTTTCCAAACAAGTGCTGGCCACGTAGGGCTCTTTTATCATCCCACAGGATTGTTGTCAATTTAGTTATACTTGAACTTTTTATTAAATTCAAATGGCGAGAGAGTGAAACTAATTTAAATGCAGAAGAGATCATGTTTTTTCTTTCACCCCTGGCTTTCGAGTGGGCGTCAGTTTATGCATCCTTGTTAAGATACGCGTGTAACGAAGTAAAAAAACCCGCTAAAAACAAAAACAAAATCCTGAACCTGTTACACTTTTAGTAGGTCTGTCTGTGTTGTGCATTTTAGTCAATTTGCTAGCGTGGGTTCTTTGTCCTCTTGGAGCACAGGGTCTGTGCAAATCAATAAAATATTTTCAGAGAGATCGCTTTTTTCCCACGATGCAACATTTCTATCCGGATAAGAGTCGTTTCGTAGAATCAAAATAATGTGGTCACATGATATGGCCTGCGGTTATCATAGGCTAACTCAAACACCTATGATTGGGTCAGTACTAACCTCTGTGTAAATAATTTATTTGCTTTATTTTTGGTTTTTTTAAAGGATGGTTTCCTACAATGATCTTGAAATGGTCCTTGTAGGATCAGGTGGTCATTTTTACAGCATCTGCATTCGACTGAATAAATAAAAATTGACCTGTTATTTCATTTTTAAACACTTTTCTGTACAGAAATAGTATTTTCTACAAATTGTGATAATAGCCCTGCCTCTGTGGGGTTAAAAAGGTAGAAAATTGTTAGCACTACTCTCCTATAAATGGTTTTTAAATTACTTTATTATTACAAATAAAAAAATTTCTCTTTAAATTCGCTTTTTTTTTTTTTACCTGACTACAAACAATAACATTATTTCTTACAGCGTTTACAACATATACTACTGAGCTATAGTATTATCTGCATCTATATTATGGATGATATTATTCATTTTTTATGCGATTGCTTCAGGGTCAAGAATAAGAAAGAAAATAATTCAACTACGGTTTGATTTTTCACGATTTCATCATTACAGAATTTCAAGAAGAGTCATTTTTGCATCAAGTTTTCAGTGGCAAACTTGATTGAACCTCTGCCACCAGCTCAACTATTATGCTCCAAAACACCTCTGCTCCCCTACACTTCTTCATTTCTGACATTCCAATTATCTTTACATCAATCATTAAAATCTATTAACATTTCATGTGTTTTTTTATGGATTATCTTATGCTGCAGTTCCAGTCTTTGTGCCGAAAGATTTTTCTGGCAGAATAAAAATTTTACAGCTCAGTATAATTGAGTCTGTGTGTCACTATATCACGCAACATCCAAATGGACTCGTATACACCTCCTCTTAATAGTGGTTATGGCCATATGGAGTGTTTTATGATACATAGCTTTAATTAAAACATAAGGTGTTTTTTTTTCTTCTTTTCAGCCAAGTTGGACAAAGTTAGAGATGCTTTGAAGGGTGGATTTTCTTATGATACTTGTAGTATCACAGTGTGTATTTGCCTTTCACATTTGGCTCATAAGTAACACTACTACTACTACAGATTACTAATTACTGATTTGATGTAGTATCAAAGTGATTGCCTGTTCCATGATAACTAAGCTCAGTAAATATATTTAGTCGTGACAATAAGAGCCAGAAAAGTCCCTTTGTTGATGAGTATTTGCTTTTGAGCACCGTTCAATGCTCCTCAGTATTATTCAACACTTGCAGATTATTTGCTTTAATTTAATTTCTATTCATTCTGTGTTTTTAATTCACACTGATGTGAATCCTTTCCCAGATTTTTTTTTTATCCTTATTTTTACTAAAACTGTCACAATTTGAATTACTTTTCAGAGAAACCCCATGGTTAGATTCATTACAGCCAGCAGGGAGATCAGCGCTAAATAACTAGCTCACGGTGGCTTTTAAAGGCCTCCAACTTCCGCAACAACAGGAACCTGAAACTCTAGACCACATCCATTAAGTGCATAACTTAGCATGGACAACACTGTCACCAAATGAACTTGATAGGACTGGATTTGTCAGCAGGGGGTCAGTGTCAGGATTAGACTTGGGCCTAATTTATTGTGAAGTGTTGTTTGTTTTAAAAAAGCACAATTTTTTGGCTTTTTTTCTTTATTTAATTATTTCACAGATAGAAAACAAAACCATGAAAACATGAAACTAATATTATCTTAAATGTTGCTTGTAGCAAACCAATAAAATAGAAACATATTAATTTTATATATTAATTTTCTTTAACAACAGTTATTTCACACACTTCACAGCATGATGAAGAAAAGCTAAAGAAGTTCAGGCTAAAAGATTAAGAATATTTTAATAATGCTGATGTAACAAACCAGCAAGAATGAAAATAAAAGCTTACCAGATGGTAGTGAGACGTGCTATGATGTATAGTCGGGACATGGTGGTGCTAACAAAAAGAAAGAAGGCTAAACTGGAGGTGGCAAAGTTGAAAATGCTAAGATATATAGTGGGAGTGAGCGCGATGGATAAGGTTGGATTTTGAAATGAGTACATCAGAGGGACAGCTCAGTTTGAGGAATGTGGAATGTAGTTTGGAGAAGTGCAGAGGAGGAATAGTGAATGTACTGGACAGAGGATGTTGAATATGGAGCTGGCAGACAGGATGCTAAGAGGAGGACCACAGAAAAGATTCCTGGATCAGTTTGGTGTTACAGAAGAGGATGGTAGGGACAGATGACATCACTAAACCAACCTGCTGAAAGAAGACGAATGTAACCAATCGAAATATTCCTTTTTCAATTGATCGCTTGCCATTGACACCTTGCCTTCCAATATATATCTTTACTCTCATAGCTGCCGTCCGCCTCACTGGCTTCTTCTACTTCTACAATGTACAAGGATGAAGAAGAACAGAATAGAAAACTGCTGGCTCTAGTGAAACAACTACATTTAAACAATTCAGAAAGTACGTTTAATGAAAAAAAGAAGAAAAAAAATGAGATTGAAAGAAAAATAATGCACTGTTTTTGTTCTCGTGTAATGGGAAAAAAAAATCTCAGTGCCAGTCAAAGAGATTGATTTCCATGTTCACAGGGGGGTCAACTTTCATATCAACGATGCTGTGATGTGATTTTGATTATGACTGCTTCAGTGCCACCCTACTGAGATGATGTTTTTGGTTGCTGTCTCAGATATTTGAAATTGCTTAAGCAACAAAGTGAACTGACAGACAGAGCAGACAAAGTAGTAAAACCGATTCCTTCATTACTTACCTTCAAATTGCAGTTTGTGTAGTAGTCAGAGTTTACAAAAGTTCTCATGTCGCTGTAGAGCAATTGTCGTGTTTACAGGAATAATGAAAGGACAGTGGTATTCTCAGTTTTTCTCTTTGTGTTGCAGCAGAGACTTCTCTCGACGCTGCTGTGAAGACATCCAATTAAAATCAGAAAATACGGCCTCTGAGCTGGAGGTTACTGCTCCCAGTGGTGTTCCACCGACAATATTTTCATGGATAAATGTCTGTCGATGGAAATAAATATACTTCACCGTGCGTGTAAGACCCCAAATAATGGCAGGCCTGATTGCAACTCAGTATTTCCCGCTGCTGTGGGCTTGTGTATAGTTTGGCATGTTCACAGTTAAATAAAAAAAAAATCCAAAACTGAAGCAGAATTGTCTCAACCTCTATGTTAAAAACCACCACGTGCGATGTGAAAATGTTTGGGAAATAATTAAATCTGAAGTGATAAAGTTACTAAGAGATTGGCTATTCTGGACAGTGAAGTCAGTGTGGTCGTTGTAAATCAATGCAACTACTACAAAAATCACATCTTCATTGATTATAGCTGAACAGAATAGTCTAGTAAACTTACCAACATTTGGTCTGCCAGTGCTTTACACCTTGTCTGAATTAGTTCAGCTTTGCCTCCGTGCCTGTAATTACTGCCCCATCTGAATGAGCTTAGCAAGCTAGTGTGAAGAAGTCCAAGTGGGGCCCAGCGTGGGTCCTTTCAGCCCTGCATATTCCTGCCCTGCCATTTAAAAAAAAAAGTATTACCGCCTTGCAGCTCTGGTAAATGTCATGCCATTCTCCCCTGTGTGGGAGGAATTGCAGTCATGGCGGTGGTCAAAGAACCCCAGTCCTCACAACCAACAGGAGGCCGGGCATTTTTTAGAAACGGGAATAGATGAACAAACAATACATCCTGTTTTTTCTGTTCTTTTAATTATTTGAAATTGAATAGGAGGGGGTGTGTGAAAGCAATATTACAATAATATGGATCAGAGGTATGCATTTGCTACATTTGGGTTCACATTGGAGGCGGTAACAAGAGTTTGTATGTGTGAACTGTTTATGTTTAAGGTCACCGGTTCTGAAAAACACTGTCTCATGTAAATGTTGGTTACATGTGAGAATGTGTGTCCAAGATCTTGAAAGGCTGGATGGTGAAACATGCTGGTGGCTTGGGTCCAAGCAGAGGTTTCTGTTGTAATCTGAACATTTTGCTGATATATTATATATGGACATTCTGCAGGTTTGTTGTTCTTCCCTGTGATGCACATTCACACCACAGGGTATTAATTTCTCTGAAAATAAATTGTCCCAAAACAAGACTAACCTGATTATAAGACATGCCTGGATTTAAAACACCTATATTTGTGAAGATGCAAAGTGTTTTCTGTTGATCTTGTTGGGAAAGCTACAGACACAATTAGTTTCAGGAGAAGATAATTATTGTCTTAAAAACTCTTTCCCTTATGCATGGAAAATATGCAATCGTAGAGCATAATATAAATGCTATATTTGTTTTTTAGCCCTTCTCACTCATGTGCTCACACTCTCCTTTCTGTCTCTTGGAAGTGGTCATAATAATTTTCCCGGGGAGTTATTTTCCCATGTTTGTTGCTAAGCTCCTCATCATCTGTGATTCTTGGCAACTTTGCAGATTTTTGGGCTCCGGTATAATTTTTCTTTCTCTTGTTTTTGTCTTAGTAAAGATATTAGAGGACAATTTTAACTTGGGTTTACTCATCAGGAATTTGTGCATGGTGCTTTCAAGGCACTGAAACATGTCACACATTTAACTAACGCCTGGTTTTGCTGGTACAAAAAAAACAAAAACAGTATCACTTTAATGATTGTCCTGTCATATTTAGTCATCAATCAAATGTCACCAAAAATTGCAATATTGCATTGGAGAAGTTAGATATGCTTTTTATAAAAGGTGCTATAAGCATGGCCCAGCTTATTTGTTTACATTAGGCCAAAGCCAACAGCCTAAGAAAGGCCGACTGGTTGATAAGTCATTGCTGGAAGTGGCTTGGTGAAATCGCTTGCAAGGAAAAACATTTCTGTAATTGCTTTGGTCAGCAGGAGATTGCCAAGGTTACCCATAGTTTGCATGACACTGACTTGTCTGCAAACACTCATCAAGTACTCAGTGAAACTTCAAAGAAAAAAAAAGCAAACAACCCCTTTGCCTTCAAAGTAAAAGTTGTGCCTTCCCCCTGCAAACACCAACACATTTCAAAAGGTGCAATGTTTCAAAAGGTGTCTCACACATACACATTTTTCACTTGCAAACAGTGCTTGCCACCTTGCCAGGGTACCATGGACTGGTCTCCAGGCCTGTGGGATTTATGCAGACTCAACTTCACACCTGAAAACAAATAAACAAAGAAAAAACACCACATTGCCAGGCACACACACTGTATAGTCAGACAAATATCACAGACTAAAATAGAAATCAATTAAGACCATCATGCTGTACCTGCAGCAGTGTACAGCACCAGAATAAAGAGCACTAAAAGGAATCATAAAGATCAACTTGTTACCAATATTGGTCGAACATGATTAACAATAAAGCTTGAAATTGTATTTAAAATTTGTGGATCTCTATTTGTTCCACTTACAAAAACAGATCGGAGAGATCACATGAATCATCTTTGCAGGCTGAGGCAATTAGGCAAGCAAGGAGGTCTCCCATATGCCAAAGGAATCGGAGTGTGTATTTTTACTCAAAAGTGAGCATTCATCATATCACAGCTTGGTATCCTAATCAGCTTAAAGAGTCCCTTAGGTGATTCTTCTTTAAAGACATTAATCATAAATGCTTATTACACATGACCTGCTGATACCAGGTTCCTCCATTTATCTTAGCAAGATAGACCCTCCTTCCACCCCCCCTGTGTGTGGTCAGATACTTACACCTGATCACTCTGAACCCCAGCAACACTCACAAACCTGCTCCCAAAGTGTGGAAGTAACTATGATGTTTTACGACTAGTTGATAATACAGCGTTAGCGCTAGCGCTGAGCTTAAACACGAAATATAAAACACTGTTTGCTAACAAAATGTAAGAAAAGAAAAGCACTGTGAACAAACAGAACATTAAAATGTATTTTTACTTCTTTATTTTGAAGGATATTAACTCTATCTAACAAGATGCCTGAATATAGTAACAAGCAAACAAATCATTTCTATTGCAGGATAATATCAACAAGTCACAATTAAACAAATGTTATTTTATTTTTAGTGATTTTACAAGGTAAGATATGATGCTACAGGATTGACAGCTACTGTATTCTCCCATGTTTCTGTTTAGGTAAAGTATTGTCACCGCCATCTGAAAGGAAATATAATTGTACCAAATGATTTTCTTCAGGGACTTATTGTAGCTATTTATGCTAATAAATTTCAAGTGTTTCTCTGGGTGTAGTTGTATTTCACGTAAAGTCAGGTTTAAAAAGCGCATCAGTTCAGAAACCATTTAGATTGTTATGCAAGTCACATCCGTTCCACCTAAATAATCCCATGGATTCTGTGAAGGATAATAATGTAAATAATTCATGTTCTTAATCAAAGTCAGTCCCATTAGGCAGGTAATCAGTTCTAAGATCATTCTGAGACAGACACAGCTGACATCCACATAATAGTGGCAAGTTTTGCAAAGTGCTTTGATGTAGTAAAAAACTCTTCTTGAATATGTAGTGAAAGAGGAAAGAAAAGAGAAAATCTGACATTTCAAGGCTTTTAAAAATGTCACTTCTATAATTTGGCGATATTTTTCGTTTTGAGTTTAAAATATGTTGAAAGTTTCACCTGTTCCAATGTATCATTACACACAAGATAAATCAGTGAAATTCAAATCATTTTTACAGTAAAAGCATATTTTACTAATGAGCTCAGATGCTCCTTGTTTATTTTTTAGGTTATGGATAATAGGGTCACAGTAGCTGAGGTGAAGTGTTCCTGAGGATGTGAGCAGTGCTCCACATCAAAAAGGCAGAGAAGGTGTTTGAAGTGCGTGAGCTGTCTTCACCATGGTTGTATTGTTTTAGTGTTGATCTAGAAGAAGAGAATCTGACTCTGAACCCGAAGCGCTGCATGTCTAAAGGGACAAATCCATGATTTGGGGAATTTTTTTTAGCACTTTTTATAAATAAGTATTTATCAAAAAAACAAACAAAAAAACAATTTAATTCATAAACTAATTAAACTCATGATTTAAAATAGAAAAAGGCTTACATAATAAGCATACTTTCAAAAAATATATTATATAATGCGTTTATATAATAACAAATGTGTGAGTGTGCAGACTGCAAAGGATAGCAAACTGATTTTTCTCCAGTTTCCAAAGAGCTAATGGACCTTTTTTTTTTTTCTTTTTTCTGGGTTTTTTGTTTAGTTTTTGTAACCATGATGCATAATCTTGTTCACGCAATTTTTGACTTTGAATGCAGCTTATTTCACTTTAATGCCTTTTGTAGAGCACTTGAAATTGTTATTTATGCTATAGTAAATAAGTGTATTTCGTAGTGTATCAAAGAGAATTGGGCATCTTTTATTATTTAGTGAACTTTGGATGTAGTTCATTTATAAATAATTGCAGATTTACTTCATACTCTTTTCTGTTGAACAAGGGCAACATGTTTTAGAAGGAGGGTTATCATGTGAAGATGGTTTCTATGTATTATGTAAAAGATAATCCCTGGTGAGGTCAACATTATCAGATATGAATGGACCTGTTGGAGGCCATAACTATGATTGTGGGCACGTTGGCATAGTATGGTAACTTGCTAAGGAAGAGGAAAGAAGCGAGACCATGAATGTGGATTTTGTGGATTTCAAAATCAAAGTCTAAACTATTTAATAAACCGTAATATGTTTGTGTGAAAATAACACAAACAGTTTCACTAATACATGGAGTAATCGTTGTCACCCAATAATGTTCGAATGCATTAGAAAACCTTGCTTTATTCCAATAAACATGATAATCGTTAGATACAACTTGTCAATAGGACATTTTTCTGGTTCTCTCAGCATATGGCAATGATGCTATGACGGACTCTGTTTAGAGAAAAGGTGCGACTCTCGCCTCCACTACAGTAAAGTAACCAATAAGGCTGCAGATCAACCTTGCATCGATGACGTGCTTATTGACATTATCTCAGCACTCCCCAGTGTTCTGGTGAAACAGTGATGGATGTATAATGGACATCCATCCACCTATCCATTTTCTTAACCGCTTGTCAATTGGTTGCTTGGGGGCTTGGAGCCCATCCAAGCTGTTGTAAAGCAAGAGGCTGGGTACACCCTTGACAGGTTGTCTTTCGCAGGGCTAACACTTAGAGACAGACAGCCACTCATACTCACATTCACACCTACAGCCAATTTAGAACCACCAATTAACCCAACACATGAATGTCTTTGGACTGTGGGAGAAAGTCAGAGTACCCGGAGGAACACCACGCAGGCACAGGGAGAACATGCGTTTAATAAGACGGGAGATGGGCCCCAGCCACATTCAAACCCAGCATCTTTTTGCTGTGAGACAGCAGTGCTAGCCACTCCAACAGGCTAAATATTTGCCTACAACATGTACATGTAATACAGTAAATTATCTCAGTTGCAGATAATGTGAAGGAAGATTGTATGTTTTCATCAGACTTTTTAAAATAAATTACAAACTGTACATGCATTCTCTCTTAGATTATAAAAGCAAAGATATCACCTTCCTGTGTGTAACAGTTTTGCTAAAACAGAAGTGCCAAACTCTTTCTTCCTGGTGAAGGAGACTGAGACAGAAGCTCATCATAGTGTGATGCAGTCTAACATCACTCTTCAGAAAGTGGTATAGAATTTAATCAAAATCTCCCCAACACGACAAAAGCAATACTTCATAGCGCAGGGCTATTGTATTGGATTATTATATCGCAATCCATTGCTTTTACTTTTCTTCTAATGCAGTTCAATTATCTCATGCAATTATTGTGATATTGTATGGTCTCTAAAATGACACCACGGTAACAAACAGCTGAACAGCTCCTATTCTTCCACTTGGCTAGCTTGAATTGTCTGCACTTCCAACCTTCAGGTCTAAGCTACCATTAAGAGTATGTCTGTTTTAGAGGGTTGTATACGGGAAGGGTGAAACAAAGGTTATGGAAGCTCTTCAATATTTTACAGGGGAACCCCTCCCTTGCCATAATTAGATAGATTACCTGTTAGCCATGCTTCTGTGTGCAGAAATGTTTTAAACTACTTTATCCTCCAGGCAAATGGAAAGGAAAGTCAAAAGGAATTACACGCTGTCCGGGCAACAGTGACTGCGCTATTAATGGCCACAGCCAAAGTGAAAGGAAAAAATAAAAAGAAGGCAGAGTAATTTTCTCATGTTGAGTAGTGATTAATTTTTTACTGCTCTAGAGTACAAAAGGTTTGGTTAAAAATTTAAGGGCCTTGTGGCTGACAGTGGCAATCAGATGTCAAGACGCTTTAGTCACTTTTACACAGACTGTCTAGCTTTTCTGCTCTTTGCGTGGATTTAACACAATATTTATTACTTACATTTGTAACACAGTGCAAAGCAGTGGAAAATGATATTTTAAGACATTCAATTTAAAACAAAACAAAAAATGTGTTGCTTTTTGGTCTGTTTCCTTTGGATTCTGTCAGCTCTGATCTTTATAACATAGCTAAATTATATTAACTCTGTCCAGAAAAGCTATTTGTGATGAATGCTTTTTATACTGCATATTTCAACGTATTTTTATATGTTAATAAAATTGTGTCAGTGACTTACTTGCTTATAAGGAAAAGTCTTTAGCCACAAGAACAACAGGGAAATGATGGTATGGCCCCACAAAGGCCATCCAAGACCATACTATGGCAAGAAAAATTACCCATCAACCTTGAAAAACTAGTCAAACCTACAGTCTGCTACTGTAAAGGGCAGAGGTTATACAGCCCTTAGACAAGCATCTTATAAAGACAATGTATGGAACAGCTTTGCACACTGGCGTAATCAACAGACCGACAGACTTTCCATTTGCAAACTTTGTTTCTTTAAATCATTCAACAAAAAATGATAAAAGAAACAAAGTGCAAAAAAAACAAACAAAAAAAACCACACACACACAAACTGGTAACTTCAGGTTTTATCACCAACGTCTTACTGAAATTGCCTCCTTTGGAGTTCAGCCTCCATAAAATGCCCCATAAACACATTTTAATTTGCTGCAACGTATGAAGTGAAAACTTTTCTTTTTTTAATACCGTACAGGAGTAATTAATTGTTTCCGACTTTTCCAATATGATTGCCTATGCTATATTTAAACCTAGTTCAGCCTGTATGGTGTTTCCCCTGCGGACAGCAGGACCATCTGTGTTGTCATTTTTTTACTGATGACACCAGTGCTTCAGTTGCACAATGTTTCTAAACCTGGCCCAAACTGGATGCAGTTGCCTAGCTCGCCTATTGTCTTGTTTCCATTTTAGCGTTTTCTGCTAGTTCTCACAGTTGAGCATCCACAGTGTTTCTTTGTGTTGAAGAAACAGCTGTCCATGGTGCTTTTGTGGTTGGGTGTTCAAACATTGCTGGTTTAATCTGTAACAGTTCTGTAAATCTGTAAACAAGCATTTTGGATGGATTTAAAGTTTTTTTTTTTGTTCCTTAGTCTAACAAATGTATGTCTTATATAATTTAGGTCAAATCATTAAAGAATTATATTAAGAACATGTGCAAAAAAACTTGTTTATCATCATGTACGTGTGTCCTTCATACAGTACAGCTGAAATCTTAGTCTTGACAGGTTTCAGTAATGGCAGATTAACTCTTGCCAAGCAGAGTTATAACAGATAAGACTAAGATGTTTGAATTACCAAGCAGTAATTTCTGTCGTCTTTATCATGTGCTGACACCTAGCCTCGGGTGCTTTGATTGTATTTTAAGTACGAGTGCAATTCTGATGCAATATTTCAATTTGAAGCGAGCAGTAAAAGCCTTATGAAAAACACATGCACCACTGCATATTACGCTGCCTGAATGGCAGCTGCACTCCTCCACATTTGGTCCATCGGCATGCAAAGCGCTGGACAAGAAGCTCTAGAATCACACGTCTTTTGGGAGTCCACCACAGGGGGGTTGTGGACATCAAGTATCTTTCCCACGTTTTAAGTAAAACATTCCTTTTCTCAAAGCACAGGGGGAAAAAAAGGAGTTGCGTAAAGAGATGTCAGATCTAAAGAAGGCCAAGAAGATATGCAATGTCACCGCCAGACTATCAGAAAACTTTTTCTTTTATTTAGAGACCCACATCATAATATCCACACGGTCTGCCTGTTCATTTGCAGCAGTCTGGGCAGCTCCTCTGACATACTGAACGTTCTCACTCTTTCCCTGCTATAGGTCTCTGCAGATGATGTTTGATTGACCCAATTAGACAAGTCCACCGGGTGATGCTTGCTCCTTATTAGGCGACATTATTTCAAGACATAATGAAGCAATATTTTATGAGATGAGCTGTAGAGAGGTGGGATGTTAAAGAAGTGAGCGGCAGAGCATTGTGCTACAGATGCAGGTGAACTCCCTTGTGTGACGGATGGAGGGGAAAAGGTAATTTGTGAAGAGACCTACCTGCCAAGATGATGAAGAGTTCTCCTTTGTTGATTTTCCCAAAAGTGTCTCCCAGTCAGGAGTCATAAGAGAGCAGAGCTTACAGTGACACCTTGACTGGCATTTAGGGAGGGCTAGTCCTTTCTTGAAGCCTTGTGTGTGCATTTAAAATAAAGAATATCATTATGTTTTGATAGAAATTCTCTGTCACTCGCAGAGGTAATTCTTCTTCTCGGCGTGACATTGTTGCCTTTGGGCCTACTGTATGACAGTATTTGTAAATAGATTAAACTTTCCTTAAGGAATGCACTAGGCATTCACTAACGTAGGCAATAGTTTCTAATTTGGTAAGGAAGATACAAGGTGTTCATGCTGCTCGTTGTTTAAACCCTGTAGAGTGATTAATGTGTGGAACTTTAACCCAGAGGTTTCAAATATTCTAACGATCATTATATAAACAGTCATTATCATAAAATCTGTAGACTAAAGTTGGGTTGTAGAAACTTACAAGCATCAGTTCTCTTCTCACTGTCCAAAGACGCTTTCTCAGATACGTGCACAGACAAGAGAAATCATTTCAGCACGCGTTTTAAAATTCTCTTTCGACCGCTCAACTTTTTCATTTCAGTTTCTGGAATAATATTTTCTCTGGTTGCATCACGATGTGACTCATAGAGAGTTTGAGGTTTTGTCCAAATGTATTTTAGCCACTGCATTTTTGTTTTATTGCAATGAGTAAGGTGTTTACTGAGCTGATGCGTGGCTGCTGTTGCCCATGGCTTTTTTACGTGTTCAGCAAAGAAGAAACAAGGAAAGAGGCTTTTTCAACATCGTTGTTTTCGCAGAAATATGCGTGTGGTATTAAAGAAGTTCTCTGCTGTGCATATTACGTGGGTACTTTAAAGCATCTCAGTTCAATGTAATATTCTTTTATATTAATTCTCGTGTCCTCGTGTTTTCTGAAGAAAGAGGACGCAGGTTTGATGCGAAAATGAGTGAATTTGATGTGAACTATTTTATTTAGGTCACCGCAATCTGCTATTCTTCAACTGTTTTCAAAATCCTTCTTTGCATATTTGAAGCATGAAGCCGAGCTGTTTGCTGTTTGATTTTGAGTTAAATTATGCTTACACTTGACGAGGTGACTTGGAACAGAAATGCCATAATTTCAGCTGCGGCGGTGTCACACTTGGTGATCGGTACTTGTGCAGAAGTTCTTGAATACTGCTCACACGCATAGTTGCAGACAGGTGTTGTTTTAACAAACAGCATGCACCTAAGCACACCCCTTAAGTGAGATGCAGTCAGGAGCACATCAGGATCCCCATCTGTCATAAAGAGATGGAGGCTGGCCCAGAGGAGCTCGCACAAGTAGACTCAGTAAAATCAATAATAGGGCTGCATATGTAATGTGCTGTCAGACTTCATGATGGTGCAACATTCTCATTTGTTCCTAATCAAATTTAATTAGAAGTTGTAAAGACTTTATGACATACATCCTTTGAGCGAAGTGTTCAGAGCTGCGGTAAAACCGCCTTTACCGAACTCAGACAAAATACTTTACAGCTACGGTGCATGTTTTTTTATTACAATTATATCTTTTTGGAAGAGGTGGTGAGGCATGATTCACTGTGTTCAGTGAGGCAAACAACTTGAAAGCTGCCATCCGATCTGCACAGTAGCGACTGTGCGTTCCTGTACTTTCCATAATTGCGCACCTGACGATGATTTTGTTAAATATTTGTGGAATAATGGGAAATTTTCTCTGCTACAGCTTTCACATTTCTATGCAGGAACACAAGTATGATCAGTAGCGGATATTAATGGCTTGTGAATTAAACTGTTGGTCAAGAATGGATCCTACATTCACCTACAATATGTATTATAATATATGTAGTTGGCTGTGGCTCAGGAGGTAGCAGAGGTTCAAGTCCTGGCTGTTCTGGTATACAAGCCAAAGTATCCTTGGGCAAGATGCTTAACAGAGAGTAGCTGGCAGTGCGTTCACCCGAGTATGAATGTTAGATGGAAACCACTTAGACAGAGAAAAAAGTGTTTATTTCAATGTATGCATGTCTGTGAATGGCTGAATAGGACATGTTGTGTAAAGCATCTTGAGTGCTCAAGTGGACCAGAAAAATGCTTTAATGGAACCATTTATGTTAGTGTGTATACAGGGAAGCTGTCTATGCAGATACGTAGTATATTTCTGACTATGTCAGACTATATGAGCTGAGTGGTAACTTTTATAGGTTTATTAAGTAACATTAACCGGTGCTGTAACATTAGAAGTCAAGAACACCTCAAATATTCAAGCATCTAAATGTTAGAAGGATTCAAATATTTAACATTTTCCAGCAGCACGGTGGCTTAGTTGGTTGGTGATGCTGAGTTCAGACATGGTGTTATGTTCACCACACACATCATTGTGCAGCTCTTTGTATAAGATCACATTGTTTGCGCTGCGACACTGTGTAGTTATTAATCTTAACTGTACAGATGTGTTTTTAGCTTTTTAATCTGAAACCATGAAAAAGGTTTATTTATTTATGTCACATTGTTGAGGTAACATTTCGATCATCTCGTCTGTTTCAGGGTTTTTTTTAAATTTTTTTGTGAAATATAAAAACAAATAAACAAAAAAAAACCCCAAATTTGTTAATTTGGCGCCCCCGATGCTGCCTGTCAGAGGAGTGACACCCTCTCACAGTTGTCACAAGTGCTCTGTCTCGTGTCTCCCCTTGGACTGCATTAGTGTCAGCGTGTACTCTGCTCTGCTCATTGTGTGTAATCATTTCTTTGTCTCTGGCGCCCTGACACACACCTCACTGCATGCAACTTCCGCAGTCCCACCGGTTCCCCACCACCAAATCTCTTGCCGTCCCCTGCGCCACTGAACTGCACTCGCCTCACACCTAAAGGGATTGCTGTCACAGTGAAAAGGCCGGGATTTCTATGCCTGACAACTTGCATATTTGTACACCATGATGCAAATGTTTCCCCACTGATATTGTTTTGTCACTTAATGGTGACCCCCACTAGTGCGCCATTAAGAACTAGGCATTCCACAGTCGTGCAGAACCAAGGCATTTCTGCAAACTCGTCCCCATAGGACGTTTTCAATACTTGTCCTTCCAGTTATCTGTGTGCTATTGTATGCTGCACAAACCCATTTTCTGCTTTATTCGTCCCCTGCTGAAAGATTTTGCTGGGAACCCATGGGGGGTGACAAGAGCCCTTCAACACTTTCTCACTGAAAACTTTCTGCTATTGTCTGCGGTCTTATTTCTGTGTTAAGATGACACCTGGGAATAATCCCGAGGGGGTCGACATAAATGGAATTCAAATTAACTGGATTAAATGCTATAATCATAACAGGCATAATAACTATTACAACTTTGGATATGTTTTGATTAGGTCTCTCATTTCATATTTTCCTGTTTTTTTTTATGCTCACATCTGAATAAGTGAACATTTTTTGTGGAATAAAACATTAAATGGAAACAGTTCTTAGGTGTTGCAACAAATGATGCAGCACACACATTAAACGAGAGTGGGACCACTCGCGTATAACCCCGATTTTTATGAATTTCAGACACCTTATGAAATAAATAGGATCCAAACCAGAAACAGCAGACTCTATTATGGCATTTGAAATAATTTGCATTGAATGCAAACTGCAGTGGAGCTACTTTCTAGTGCTGCGTGCAACATATGGAACCATATGGTGCTATATTCTCTTTCTGCCACTTAAGGAGTCAGCCTGTCTCCGTGCACATAGTTTACCTTGTTACCTGTCACCACCTCTGCTTTGAGAAAGTTTGTGTCAGCAATCACTGCCATTAGTCACATGGTTAGGTATAAACAGCAGCCTTCCACTTCTCTTAGCGGTGCGCAGGCAGAGCTGTCACAAAATCACTGGCCAACATCATTAAAACCTTTCTGGTGATATGTTTTAAATATCATTCTAGTTTAGCTGGCTGACTGTTGACATCAGCAGTAAAGACATTGTGTTTCCAACTATTATCTATGAAAATGAAAGTCTGAGAAGGTTGACTCATCCTTGAATGTTAATAACTGTTATTACGGCGTCTAAAGCGGTGTGTTTTTACATAATGAAGCTATCGATTTTTTTTTTCCACAACTTTTTGTTTGTTTGTTGGGGTTTTTTTGCTAGCCGATTTCAAGTTGCGATCAAGTGCGGACGACTGGAAAGCAAGGATTTCATGTCATCTCCTGAAACATTTACTAGAGGTCAGAGGGATTAATTGAATATATTCCACTTTTTTTCCAAACGAGTGCTCTACAACTGTAAGAGGCCTTGTCTCAATTTTATGCAAAATTTGAGGATGTGTCGAGGGGGTAAAAAGAAAAAAAAGAAAAAAGAACACTGTCTGTTGAAACTTTGCTGCTTTCAAGGACGTGGCGTGCATAAAGCTTAAATACCTGGGGGGATATGTTTTCTTTTTTTTCCCCCCCCTCCTTAATTGTACATCTTTTACAGTATATAGAATGAAGTGCATCCTCTTTCCTTCCTTTTTTAATTAATTGTGAAGACTATGATACTTGCATACTTATGCGGACGCAGTTTCTAAATAGGTACAGGGGAGCAGAGGAGCCATATGGTGTTGTTTGACATGAAGAAATTAGGCCACCAATGCTGTCTGTTCATTGTCACCAACTTGGCCACCTGCTTTGCTTCTGCAGTGGGTGAACTAGCGAGGACTCCCTCCCGCTGCCTCCCCAGCCTAACTTGTTATATCTGTATTAAACAAGCCTCAACAGAAAACCAAACTATTTAGGGGCAACTCAAATTTAGATACAAATTAGCTAAAAAGGCCAGTGGAGGTTGTCTGGCTTTACTCTAGAGAGTTTGCTATTTTGTCTAATATTAAAAGTAAACAGGTTTGTTCGCGGCTTAGGTGTGATGATACAGATGGTTAGACTGGCCCCTGCCACATCCTGTTCGTTTGTGTCCTTGACGTAGCGATTCTGGATGGCGGTGCCAAAGCCCGCTCACTGAGTGGCTTTACTTTTCAAATGGTGTCCAACCAATATTTTAGTGTACTGACAGCAGGACATTTTTCTTTGAGCTTTCCTCTTAAACAGATATGCACGCGTTAATTTCAGCAGACCTTTAAGGCCACCGTGATACGCTGCGTTTGCATTGTAGTCGCTTACTTGGATACACTGAGTTGTAAAATACTGGTGGGAAAACATATGGTGGGACTAAAGCTCAGACTTTCAGTCAGCAGACACTTACTTAGGTCGCATTACAAGCTGCCCTGTACCACTCAGAATAGGGAAGAGAACAACCTCTGGGGACAGACTACACACTCTTCCTGAGGCACTTAATTTTTTTTGGTGTCTGAATTAATTTTTCATCGTTGTGCTCTAGACTCAGCAAGGCTCCTTGGTTTCACTGATCTACAGTGGAGCGAACTGTCATATCCTTTTGGCAACAACTCACAGGCTACACGCAGCTGCTATGTTTGCGGCTTTGGTACGATGACACAGATAGTTATTTAGATTGTCCTCTCTCGTATCGGCTTAGAATGTGTCCTTGACTTTTGGATGCTGGGATGGAGTGCCAAAGCCCACACAACACCAGGCAACTTTACTTTAATGCCCCTTCCAACTAATGATTAACTATTTGCTGTCAATACTCAGGTCCATTTCATTTTACTGCTAAGGTTTCCAATGGATATTTAGCAGGCAATGCAAAGTGAATTTTTTTTACTAATTTTTCAGCACATTATCAATACTGCCTTTCGGATTTTTACTTGAAAAGCCTTGAATGCCTGAATATACGTAATCTTCTTTGTATGCGAGAAGATAACCAAGGTTAAGTACATCACACGGTTGTATCCTCTAAAAATCCTGTAACACATTTTTTTTTCCATGACCTACCACAAAGCTCTGATGACCCTTCCCTTAAAACCTTTGCTGTAGACAAGTGAGTGAGTATTGGCACATGTCTCAGCCTTTGGATACGAAGCGTTAAAAGGTCTCCTCAGTTGATTTGGCCCCACGAACAAGTCTTCCAGGCCTTTGCTTGAACCTTGAATGTGCCAGATTCCGGCCTCGTTCTGGTTTTGCAGAGAGGTTTTTACTCACTGCGGCCCCACGGAGCCTGAGGAAGGATTAAAGATTGATGAGAGCTCTCAGAATCAGTTTATTGCTCCAGAGATCCTCGCTTGTGTTATGAGTGGGTAGATTGTGTTGCTGTTTTGCCTCATAGAAGTTCATGAGGCTGGCACAGCAAAGGAGTGTTTGACAATCAAGGTTAGATTGTTTTTTTCCCCCCCTCGCGCTCTTTCTTTTTTTGGCACGGTAGATTGCTAGCCTTTGGATTGCTGGAGCACTGAAAGTAGCCAACAGTACAGTATATTCTGGTGTAAAATGTGATGAAATACTTGTGCTATCAGGAACAGAAGCCTTCACATTCCCACCGACTCATGCATTTTCCCTGACTTCAAAGTTGATAAGGGTTACACTCGCTCACTATTGCAGATAATACCTGGACCATCCTGAATAAATTCTCACTTTGGCCTTTCTTTGCTGCACTACATCTGTCTGAAAAGAACATGAACTGAATCCGCTCGGCTTCGGTGAATGGATATAATACTTTTCAATACAGCTGAATTTGTAGGTGCTTACTGTAAGTTTAGACCTTGTGCTTTTTGTGATCCCTCATAAAAACATGCAATGCATCCAGAACTTAGCGAGCCCATACTAAAGGGGAAAAAGTCGTTTAATATTTCCTTTCACCTCTGTAAAGAAACTGAACATACAGAGGAAGCAGAGCAGAAAAACAAGCAACAGAAAAAAGAAAAATCGGTATGTTAATAATTGAGCAGATACAGAAATCTCAGTTGACACTGTGTGATTACTGTAAGCGAGAAACTCTAAATCTAGAAACTGGAAATAAAAACTTCAAATTAGAACACGAGGGCTAAACCGAGGACTTTGGTGTCCGATGTCTAATTACTTTTTCATGCGCCTCTCTGTCCTGATACATTTTGAATATTAACGCAAAATCTCATCTGTCTGTAATTTCAAAACTAAATATGTCTGCAAAATCTTATATCTGTCAAGCCCTATTGGACACATTCGAAGGGGACCTGAGAGCAATGATGGAAGTCTCTGCGGGGGGAAATAACACGCGTTAATTTTTTGGTGTTGAGTTTAATTTTTCATCCATGTGCTATAGACTCAGCATGGCTCCATGGTTTCACTGATGAACAAAGGAGCGAACTGTCATCTCCGTTTGGCAACTACTCACAAGCTACCCCCGGCTGCATCCCGCGGCACAGGGTGTAAGGGGGAAGGGGACCTGCTAACAACACAGGGGTTTATTACCTGAGAAATTAATGGCGTGAGAGACTAAGATGTAATGGCTGAACCATCTGCAAGAAATCATCCAAGAAAGGACCTATCCCCTTCACTACCTGTATCTGTCTATTCAGCCATAATGCTCCAGCAGCATAAATCAATGAGCTAATTCATACTGTTAAGGTGAAGACACCACAGTTAGCACACACAACCTATTGATTGATTACCTGCAATTAGAGTTAAAGACCACTGATATTTTTTTTTCTGTGTTATTTATAAAATAACTTGCAGAACATTTAGATATTTATGTTCTAAAAACATGCAAATGTTTGCTGATTTTGCGAGGCTGCATTCCTCACATTTTAGTCATTTTACTTTTTGACCTTTTGCAGATACACTGAGCACTACAGTGTGAGTTACTGGGTGAAGACTGGAGCTCAGTGGAGTAGTTGATGTCATTACTGGTGCAGGCCTGGTTTCTATGGAATGGTTGAGCTGGGCCATACGTGATTGGCTCACAGGGTGTTGAAGAGAGCCAATAGAATTGTTAGGTTTCTGGTGGGGAGCGCACACTCACCAATAGTGAGTGAAGAGGCACCCCCTGTTGCATGGTTGTCGAATTTGCTCTCCTGGCTCCATCCTCCACCCTGCTGGGGCTCACTAGTCCGTAGTTTTTAGAGATTATAACCTACAGTAACGGACCAAGAGGCCTCAACAGTATTCTACTTTGACAGCAGATTTACTCCGTAAACCCAGAGGATGCTGTAGCTCGATTTTGCGGCACTGCTATGTTCATGGTCTGTTCTGTGAGCTAAGCATTGTGAATTTAGTGTGGAGAGAAGGGACTCGATGAAAATCAGGCATTTTACCGTGACTGGGAAAAGAAAAAGCGCGTGCTTTTCTTGGTGAAATTCGATCGGATTATGCAGATGATCACACTATGGGGAGCCTGGCACTAAACTTTCACCAACTCAATTAATTGCCACAAGTGTCCACACTGTATTTGCAGTATTTGAAAGCTAATAATTCAGTCTTTAGAAGGTCATTTTGCAGAAAATTAAATAATGTGTTATTAATTAAATGTGAAGTCCATTATTGCCTATTAACTATTCAAACGGTAATGGATCATTTGCTAACTCGCGAAGAAGGAAAATGAAATGATTTTTTTTCCTCAAATTTATACAAAAAGTGATTTTAGTGGTCATAACTTTTTAATCATTCTCACCAGCAGCATTCTTTTTTTTACTAAAAAAATAGGCGTGTTTCTTTCGCTCTAGCTTCAGCTCCTGTAGAGTTGGCAAAATCGCCCATTTCTCTTCTGCTGCTAATTATATCCTCCATGCCATCCACATTTTTTTTTTAGTGAAACTTAATTGTACCCGTTGTTTGCCACATATCTGGTGAACACACTCACCTAGAAATTCCTATCCGTTTAATTGAGCCGTTAGCCAAGCTGCCATTCAGCCCTATATCCTGCACATGTCCCCTCAGCTGACAGGATGCACAACCAGGAGGTTCCTCATATGAAAAGCTCTGACCTTTCTTTTGTGGTGCAATCAAATGGGGCTGCCTTGGTCCTTGGCTCTGAATAATTAATTCCTCCCCTCAGTAGGAGTGTTTGCTAAACAGTGGGGTCCTCGGCAGTTCACTTTTTCTGCACCGCTGCCACTGCACCCTAGGGGAGAGACGAGTGTATGCTTTAGTCAGACTTAAGATGTGCCTTTCAGAGAAAAGAGAGACAGTCAGGAGATATTGGAAAGCCTCTCTCTTTTCTCTTTTTTTCTTCGCAGAGGAAAAAAAAATCAAACAAACAACTTGATGCAAAAAAAAAAAAGAAATACTGAGCAAACTTTGCATAATTTGCTGCCACCAGTCTTTATAAAAAAAAGGTTCAAAATGGGAATCGTTACACTTCCTGTTCTTTTTCTAACATTAAAGTCCTTGTTGTAGCAGGGCACGCAGCAGCAAATTTACACTCACAGTAAATCTCTCTGAGATGCTGGCTTATTTGGCAGTAACACATTCGGGATAAGAGGTTAATTTAACTTTAGAGCCCTAATGTAACGGTCAGCCCAGGAGTGGATTGGTTTGCCTAATATCATGCCCCCTGCTGCATTTGCCTCGTAACAGCGTCATCTCCACCCCAGTACACACTCTTTCATCATCCACAGAGGAATAATATATTGTAGAGCGATGCTCCTGAACCATCCTCCACTGGCAGTGTGTGACAGGCACTTTGATCTCACTGTGAGAGGCTGAAGCTCCAGGAGAAATTATCAATGAGATGGGGAATGAGAGAGACAGGAAAGGAGAGGCAGCAGGAGTGGTCTGTGGTGTGCTATGTGTGCGTCTTGGGCATGTGTGTTAAAAATAGCCAATCCAATTAGAATGTGAAATTCATAATTTAGGGCCCACAGCTTACAAACCTTTAAAATGGGAGGAAAAAAAGAAGAAAAAAATCACAACATTAATGAAAAACTGATTTTCTCTTAAACTAGAAACATACAATAGAAGTTGCCTTTTGCGACATGTTAATTTCACAATGTCACGCTGCTGGCACCCTGCAATCACGTAGATTAGCATACTGCAAGAGGGCAGTACAGGACTTTATTATAGGAGACAAAAAAAAAAAAACCTTTGCTAAACTTCAATCGAAGAGTTATTTAAGCCTAACCCTGTGATGGAGCATTAGCAGTGATCCACACTGGGTCTGCATTAAAGCCATCGCATCTGTGATAGTAAATAATAACCTAACCTACTTTTCGCTTGCAAATACCAGATGATCAAACACATTTACTGAGCAACAGTGTATTTGTAACCATAGAGTGGTGAAACGATGATGAAAATCGGCTTAATTTATTCATAAAAATAGAGCATTTGTTGTCTTTGAGAAGCTCATTTTTACAAATAAAAGTACATCTTTGACAGCGTATTTGAAGAAGTCTTGACGCCCTGCTTTCCTTCTCAGGAAAGACAAATACTTGCAGTACAAATCATTACTGAACTTGGGTTTTACAATCAATATAACATTTAGAAAATATGTAGCTGCATGCAACAGTTTTATTCTGGACCTTGTAAATAAGGAGCAGAAAAAAAAGGAAACCCTGGAAAATGTTTTTCTGCATTTTTGTCAAACCACATTCACACCTACTACAATAAAGCACATACAGTTACATGGATTTATGACGCTGAATGAAGCAGTTGCTCCTGTAAATGTTAAACAACAACAAACAGATTTTACTGACCTCTTTGTAATTCTTAAAAAAAAAATCAACTCAAAATATAAATACAAAGCACGCCTAAAGACAGACAAAGCAATAAAAACATAATTTCATAAGCAACCTCTAAGAAGTCTGGAGAGTAAAAAAAAAAAAGAACAAAAGCAAAACTGTGACGTGTAAAGCAATATATATCCTTTTGTAAAACTAGAGGAAAACACTAGTTGGCACATCTGCATATGAAAAATTGCAGTGTAATGAAGACATATTGTCCCGTAGAAATGTTATTACGGGTGGAAGGAGGGGGATTGTTTTTTCACCGGGAGATCAGAGATGGTGCTGTCCTCAGAGTTGCTTTCAGTCCTGATCTCATCTGTTTGGCATGAAGGGGGAGCTGTGGCTCCTCCTGTCTGACCAAGGTTAAAGCTCCGGGCTTCACTGTGTGCCTAGCACATTTTCTCACACTATTCTGGCTGCGCTGTGCCACATTGATTTAAATGTATCTGTTGAGGGGAAAATAATCAATGCAAATTCCCTGGCAGTGCAGCCAACAAATAAGACATGTCTGATTCATCAAGCGGACATTGCTATAAAGACCACTCTTTCTCTTTTGTCCCACATCTCCCTCTTTCATTCTCTCTCTCTCTCTCTCTCTCTCTCCCTCGTCTCTCTCACCTCTGGGCCACTCCACCCTTTTTTTTACTCAGTTCACCTTTCTCTGTCTATAAACTCTTAGGCTGAATTAGTGGAAGGAGCTTTATGTTCATACGTGTACTTATGGAATTTCATCATAGCAATTTAATAAAGGTAGGTGCAAATAATTACATTTAAAGTAACAGTTGTATCAGTTATGATTATTACTTTGATACAAAAGAAATCTGTGCAAACATTTGATCATCCGTGCAAAATATTTAAAAATTCATTTATTATTTATTTGTTTGTGTAAAGGAGTAATGTGTGAGATTTGGGTGTATTTCCAAAGTTTTACAGTTATTTATTCGCATACATACATACATGTGGATAATTCCATTGTTTATATGAAAAGGTTTATTTATAAAATGCACTTAGTTTTAAACATCTTACAATGAAAGTAAGTCAAGATGTTTAGCAGGAAGAAAGTCTCACCTGACGCCTAACCTTAACATTTTGTTTTGCTCCAGCTCGAACTTGGTCAAATAGTCTGGCTTATAACAAGGGCAGAGTGTACTCTGTTTATGTAAATTCACTACATGTGTGAGAGAAATAAAGGCAGGGGCTATTTGGAAATTCCTGTGTGATGAAAGGGAAAGAATATCCCCCAAAAAATGATTAATGTGGTGTTCAGGTACACAGAAGATTGAGTGATCCTGTCATCATGCCATATGGTACCAATTTATTCCAGCAAGCATAAGGCAAACGCAGTGGAGGAGCTCTCACGACTGTGCTCCCAACACTTCTCAAAATGGGGGAAAAAAAAATACTCACATACATACACACACACACACCCACACACACACACACACACACACACACACATATATACATACATACACACACACACACATATATATATATATATATATATATATATTTATATATGATGCTACAATTTGCTATACATAAAATTCACGAAGACTTGTAAGAAAACAAAACCTCATCTCATTTCTTCCCGTTTGTCTCTCATCAAAGTTTTTGCATCTTTTGAAAGTTGCCTAAATTTTCACATGAAAAAAAAAAGGAGTCTGTCTATTTTCAGTAATTCCTTAAATATGGTCTCTTATAGTGTTATAGTGAAACCTTATTTTTGGTTTATTTGGGTATAAGGTCACTTTAAAAATATGTATACAGGTAGAGACGGAAATGTAGTTTGGATCTGGCAGGCTTGTCAAATCAGGACGAGGGCTCTAATTTGACACGGTTTGTTCATCCTCCTGCGCTTGAATAGAATCGTCTCCCAGAAATAGATATTCTAAAGTGCAGAAGACTCTGTGTACCTCACTGACCGAATCATTAAACATTTTAAATATAGTAATTTTATTTTAGCAATATAAATATCAAAAGAACATTAATTTCGTTGCCAAAGCGGTTTTTCTTTCAAATTATTAAAAATACACAAGTTGCAACTCTGTGTTTTTATTTATGGTATACGGCACTAAATATGATGCTAATTCGAATCGAATCATTTTCTAAAATCGACTATCCCGTGAGACGCTACAGTCACAGCGAGTCCTCTTTTACCAGGCAGCCTACAAAGTGCTTGACATTTTGTGACGTTGCTAAGATGTCGGGAGTGCAGCATCTTCATATCACGTGACCTCAGTATCTCCTTCTAATGCTGCCCAAACATGACTTTTAACTCTCTAATCTGCTATCTCGAGTCATAAGCGGAAATGAGAGTTTTTTGAAAATGCAGATGGCCGTTGGCACGGAGGAACAGGTTAGGGAGCTGGACTCCTACCACTTTTCT
Source organism: Hemichromis elongatus (assembly GCA_015108515.1). Lineage (NCBI taxonomy): Eukaryota > Metazoa > Chordata > Actinopteri > Cichliformes > Cichlidae > Hemichromis > Hemichromis elongatus. The sequence continues at coordinate 96,844 of VUQR01022026.1, forward strand.
TTTTCACTACCTTGTTATTTGTCGCCTCACCCCTGCAGGGCATGCTGACAGGAACTGATAAACCTTTTTATGGGCTGAACTGAATTGGCTCCTATTATCCAAGGTGTGGAGCTGCTCAATGGCGGAAATAAAAGACTTTATCCACTGCCCATCTGCCCACCAGTCACTCTCTGCCCAGTTTTCAGGATTCCATGAAGCTGTGTCCAATTTGTACTTGTAATAGTTGTATACAGCTAGGTCGGGGGAAAACAACGCTAGTGTCTTGTGAGAGAAATATGTTTTTTTGTTTTTTTTTGCCAAATGCCTCATTTGAATACTGGCCTAATAGCTGCAGCTTTTGCCATGAAAAACAAATCGCACACATAAAAATGTTTTAAAATATGGCTGTTACTGCATTTTTATTATATGGGGTGTATATTGGGACATAGCTCCTCAAAATCAACGAGAAAAAGGATTCGCTTTTAAAGGTGCTACAGCCAAATCTTTTATATCGGACGTCTAATCGAGGAAGTAAAACCAAAAAAATCTTTCAAAAATCACTTGTGTATTTTTGTAATACTGTAACGCTGTATTTTTTCCTTTCCTGAAGTTGGTCGTGATTATGACCTTCTGTGTACTAATGCTCCTAAAATACTAACTATAAGGTCTTTGAATTTGATAGTGAACCAGTAGAGTCACGTGAAAGAGAAAGTGCACGCTCTTTTGTTTTGATTGTTTTAACATATCAGGATTTAATAAGATATAACCTGGTCTAAAACAGGTCTTAAAATTAGGTAACTAGAGTTTACATTGTGACGTTATTTATTCAACAAAAACTAAGCCAAAATGTACAAAGCATTACACCCGTAAGGAATTAAGAGAGTAAACAGGCAGCCAGGTGCTGCTACGTTTTACTAAATATAATGCACTTAATTAACTGATCGTCAGCAAGTGTAAGCACCTCGGTAAGATGAGAAGTTTTGGGTTATTGGGTCCAGAACATTCAGTTTTGTGTTAATGTAATGCCAAAGAGGAAAGACATCAGCATTGATCTTAGAGGAGCAATTGTTGCTGCCCATCAACCCATGAAGGGTTATAAGGCCGTTTTTAAACAAACTGCAGTCCCCTATTCTACAGTCCCACTGCTACCTTTGGCTGCTCCCTTATACACAAGGGGGCGTCACAGTGGGTTGCTAAGCATGTTTGGTTTGGCAGGTTATTTTTTTTTTTATCTTGATACCCTTCCTGACGCAACCACAAAGGGATTTGCGTCTCCTCCTGGGATCAGACTTGGGATTTTTTTGTTTGTTAGTCAAATGTTGAATCCACCACACTGTTCTGAAAGTGAAAAGGTTATTTACAAGTGAAAAATGTTAAAGACAGTTGCCAATCATGCCAGGAGTAAGCATTACGGCAAATTTATCCCAAGGTCAGATCATGCAATACTCTGAGAAATTGCAAAAAAAAAACAAAAAAAAAACCCAAGAGCTACAACTGTGGCTCTACAGGCCTCAGTTAGCATGCTAAATGTTTAAGTTCATGACAGTACAGATAAAAAAGACTGAAAAAGTATGGCTTGTTTGAAAGAGGTGCCAGGAGAAAGCTTCTTCTCTCCAAAAAGAACCTGGCAGCAAAGTTGCATCTGAACAAACCACAAGACCTCTAGAACAATGTCCTTTGGACATATGAGACCATTGTGGAGAAGATATACGCACGCCTCTGTATTAGGCAAAAACCAAACCCAGCATATCAGCGCAGACACCTCAAACCAACTGTCAGTCATGGCGGTGGAGGGATGATGATTCAGGCTTGCTTTGCAGCCGCAGAACTTGGGCCCCTTTTAGTCAGAGTCGACCATGAACTCCTCTGTATAACAAAGTATTCTAGAGTGAAATGTGTCCGACAGCTAAAGCTTGGCCCAAATTGGGTCATGCAACAGGACAATAAATCCCAAGCACAGCAGCAAATCTACAACAGAATAGCTGAAAAAGAAAAGAACCAAGGTGCTCCAATGGCTCAGTCAAAGTGCAGACCTCAACCCGATTGAAATGCTGCAGCAGTACTTTCTGAGAGCTGAAGCAAGGCTGTAAAGAAGAGTGGGCCAAAATTCCTCCACAATGATGGAGCAAATTTATTGGAGTTATTGGTGCTAAAGGTGCCAGTGAAGCATGGGGTATGCTTAGTTTTTCACACACTGCTTCTTTAGTTTGGTTTGGCTTTTGTTAAAGAAATAATGACACAGTGTAATATGTTATACGTTGTTCTACTGAGGTTGTTTTTGCCAAAATCGAAGATTTTACACATATAAAAGCCCAAAACTGAAAGAGGTGCATTTTCCTTTTCACAAGACTGTATGTCAGTCTCACCAAATAAAGATGGTGCATAAAGACTGTGTTGTGTAAGCTGCTTTTTACCAAAAAGAAAGAAAAGCAGACAGACTGATGAAGTCAAATGAGAACTTGGGGGTGGCTGGAGCATCAGAGCAATGCTTTCATCTCATCTTCTCTTGTTATGCTCACTTTCTCAGCTATATTTTTTATACTTAATATTACATGGCATCATTTGTCACAGTCACCTCTCACAAAATACAGTACTTTGCAAAAAATATCGCAACAAAGGCTGGGAAACAAGTAAAATCACTAATTACATTTTACTGTCCTATTTTGAAACTATTTGCTGTAATGTAACTGGACACGTAAGTGTCTGGTGTGCACATGTTTAACACATCACGACAGTTAAGGTCTGTTGAAGACGCAGCTTTAAACTTATTTTACATATTGATTGTGATTTTTGTTTGTTTCACATTCAGATTCTTCAAAGAGAAACGAGTAACGGAGGAATGCGTTCTTTGTACTCTACACTGTAAATCTGCGTTTCGAGACCTTCAAAGGTCAACTCGAGCTGATTCAGAATCATTTATAAAATGCTTTTGGCAAACAGTGTTTTATAGGAAACAGAGGAAACAAAGCAAGCTAAAAAAAAAAAAAAGTTATTAAAGATGAGATAAATAAATGAATCGCAGACTTCATTTGGTTTGTTGAGCGTGTATTCTTTATGGAAGAACGCTACACAGGATATCACTTGAATGACAATGAATCAGTTTGATAAACAACTGCAGTTTATTAAATAAAGAAAATGAATGTTAGCCAAGAGAAAGCAATGACATATAAAGACTTTAGGCAGATGTTCTGGTGACTCTTAAACCTACAGATGGAAACATTCAAGTGTGTACGTACTACGGAGTAATCTAAACTTAATCAGCACTGACTGTAGCTGGGCTCCAGGCTGCTGACTCATTACCCACATTCTCAAAATACACAAAAATAACAATAAACATGCTACTTTGCTGCGTTCTGTACTACAAAACACTGAGCAGAACCACTCGCTTCTAAATGCCAAAATAATTTTATCTTTGAATACAGGTCTAGCTAAATTTAAGATATACTTCATGGTGACTAAATATTGCCGGCTGTCTTAAGCCACTGCATAAATTTGAGTGATTTGGAAGTGTCATTTGTGAAGCTACATTAAATACTGTATTACTTCTCAAATACTTGAGTCACCTTGAAATGAGATCGCTATCTATCAAAAGTGCTATAGATGCGTAATTGTTCTTATGAAATGGATGAGCAAAGCATTAAATTAAACTGACTGTACTTTAAAGTCATCAGTGGAAGCCCAACGAACGAGGAGCACGCAGCCAAAAAGACACTAAATTAATTAGGAGCTCACTTTGTGTATCTATTTTTACTCTAATTCTCCAAGATGAAACAGGCTGTGACTAAAGAAAAAGTTTGTCCCATGCAGTGATTGCATTTCATCTTACCTCGAGCAAAAACGTGTCTAAAATAAATGTAGGCTGACGGAGGTGTAAAATAGCACCGCGTCGTTGTTCAACTCCGTCAGACGACGATTGCTTATAAAAGAAGGAAATAAACAATTTAAAATAAATGAATACATTTTTTTTTTTTTTTTTTAAAGTCTGCTTCAATGTCACTTTGAACAGATGACAAAAAAAGTCGAGTTAAACGTCTGTATATTCAAGGTGGCTGGAGCCAGTTACGCTCACTTAACATTAGTGTCACTTGACTAGTTTAAGAAATACAGCTGACAAGGATCCAAATCCTTGAGAGAAGAGGGTTAGGCTGTGTGACAGGGAATCTTTCCCCCAAGCCGTGAGTATAATGACTCTGTTTGCATGGGGAATGGAACGCGTAGTGCCAAAGATGGATGTTTAGTTTACTGTAGCGCTATCTGCAGAGTTTTGGACTGCTTTAAGCGAGTTATCAAAGCCATCTGTTTGGGCCTACGGGCTGAGGCTGATTAATATAGCCACTGAACGAGAATGTCACAAAGAAGCTAAAGTCACAGGGCCCGACAACAATGTTTTTTAAACTAGCTGAAGGATTTAAGGCCTCCGACTAGCCATTATAATTTTTAACCTTCACCTAGGTAGAGTCAAGAATGCGCAGGAAGAGTGTGACCTGAGGTCATAATGACATGTGTCACTGCAGTGCCAACAAAAATGTGTTAAAAATATTCTTCGGGGGCTTTCAGGGTCATATTTGTTGAGCATCCTGTCGCCTGTATGGGATGGTATCCGAGCGATGTGGTGAGAGAGGAGTGTGAAGCGAGCTTAAAAGAGATGAATGAGAAAATTTTGGTCTGAGCTTGTGGGCATGATATATGGCAAAGGCCTCAAAATACACCAGTGGTTGCAAATAGTTGCTGCAAAGTCTGATCTTCATAAAAACACAGTGTTACAGGAAGAATTTAAGGTGTCATGTTAAGTTTAAGTTGCCACAAAGTTACAGTTAGTTAGCAAATAGTGAATTACCACATCGGTTATACCGAGCAGTTCCAAAACAGCCTTTTTCTTATTAGCATTTAGATGGGCATGCTAAATGGGATATTGCAAAGGACATAGTATAAAAGCAACACCCAATTCATTGACTCTGTGCTAACCACTCACAAATACATCAATAAACACAATCACAAGTAGTCCTACACTGCCCATCCTTGCCATTTGAATTATTTCAATTCAATTTAACTGCAGTGTCCCACCCTCTCGAGCACCACAACAACATTCGAAGTGCTCACTGAATTTCTATTTTGGACTAATAATCCAGAAAACAGATTTCCCTTTCAGACCAGTAAGCTAAGCGTCATTGATAGTTAAACGAAGACATTAGCATGAGTCGGTGGTTAATGACATTGTTTAATGGTGTGTTCACTTTGTTAATATGGCTGACAACACAGACACATTATGCTCGCAACTTTGAGTTGTTGTGAGTTCAATATAAAGAGTCACTTTGAAGGATAAGTTCACAGATTTTTAAATCACATTTCCGATGACTTCTTGCCTGCAGGCTAGTCTACGGGCCAGGTGAACAGGGAGTGATGATTGGGTTACAAGTGCTAAAAATACAGGGCAAATTGTGTGTGAGAGCAATTAGATAGATTTTTAAATAAATAGTCTCCACCGAGTGACACAACTCTTTAAACTGTTCGAGCACAAACTGATGTTTTCCTCTTGTAAATGAAGTTGTGGATACAATAAATTACTTCTACTTCAGGTGCGCTCCATTTAAATAAAAAAGCGGTTGTGTTTTAGTGTCTCCAAGGGACCCATATGAAGCAAATACACTGAGAAGAGCTCTGATGCCATAGTGAACTTCCAAAATATCTCAAGTAATTAGGATAATCGCCATGTGATGCATTTATCCCTCATAGTTAATTATAACACTTCTCCTGTGCATGAGCTGCAGTGTTCATGAATCAAATGCTACAACTGCATGAGGAGGATAGAAGGAAGTCCCTTTCTTCAGCTCTCTGTGGTCATCAGAGCTACATCTCTTAGGCTCGCTGTGCTCAGATGGGGGTAATCATTATATAGCTCTAGTGTACTAATATCTCTCTAATTGTGTGATATTAGACTTTGAAGTATTTCTTTCCTTAAAAAAAAACAACCTTTCCTTGTATTCACTGTCCCTTAAAAAGCATGATGCACTCAACCTTGACAATGCATCAATAATTCAAACACATCATCCTCTCATGATGTAGCTGTCTGAAATTGCGGAGATTGTGTCTGAGGGATAATATTGCACTCTGTCACATCCGACTAGCTGTCACCTGCTAAACCCAGCTAATAAATGCAAAGTCAAGGCAAACACATTTTCATGATTTGCAGTACAGTAACTGCTGCCCTTAGCAGGAAATGGGACTTTAAGATTCTACAACATTCAGATATTAAATAATTGGATGCTGCATACATTTTTGGATTGCCCTTGAGTATAAAATTGATTTTAGGGATTTCCCAGCCCAATTTTTGCCCCCAATCCTGATCACAGTCCATTAGCACTCTACCAGAGTATCTACCACAACCAAGGCTGACCCAATACTTTAAAATCCCCCTTTTTTTCCCTTACACACAGCACCGAGCTCTTAGCATAAAGTAGACCGACATTAAAATAAGTAGAGCAATTTAAATATATTTGGCACATATCAGAGCGGCTCAGTTGTCACAGGACTTTCTGATTTCGAGTTTTCTGATTTTATCAGTTGCACAAAAGATCAGTTTGCTGTTCAATCAGCATGAACAAAATGCTGATATTTAAATGTTAAAAAAAAAAAAATGAGCAGAATTTCTTTTTGAAAAACTCAACGTGACTCTGCTCACAGGGTTTGCTAAAGCGTGCTGTCATATCATTAACCAAAACTGCCGGCTGCTGTTTATTTGTTTTGAATGCTCAGCAGTTCCTGTGTTCTTAGCAGTGTGGCACCAGCATTTAGGGATGCACAACAGTGGGCCGGTGCACACGGCAACCATAGTAGCCTATCATAAACTGCTTGAAAGTGTGCTGATATCGTGCAGCTGAAAAAGCATGTGAATCGATCTGATCTCAATCCCATAGACCGGCTCAGTTCTTTTCATCTCATTAAAGAAACAAAACTTGTTTTTTTTGCACAGTGGCGTTAAAGTTCTCGAGTCTCGCCACCATCTTCGCAGTCAGAGGCTTAGATTGTATTATCAACAGGGGCGCCATAAAGGGGTGGAAGGTTAGGACGATTCTAAGGGCCCAGGCTGAGGAAGGGCCCAGAAGACCAGATCCCTTTTTTTTCTTATTTCTTTTCTCTTTTTAATATATGCATTAAATGTGCTAGGGCCCCTCCTACAAATAGTGTATTTTGTCTATTTTGACCATATATTTAATAATATTTAAGATAATATTTCACAATGGTTCGTTCCACCCGTCTGTCCAAGCTCCGGTCACTAGCATAGCGTCTCTTGCTATGATGCAGCTCAGACAGTGACAAACGCAGGCGCATCATGCAGGGTATGTTTATTGGGTTAAATTTTATCTGTGAAAAATGTAGAGGGCCCAGAAATTTTGGTTTCCATAGGGCCCAGAATTTCTGGCGGCACCCCTGACTATCAAACCAACGTGGCTAAATCTCCTTCACGTAACACTTTCAAATGTATTTGAGGCTGTGCTTCTTTTTCTATATCAGATGTCATTAAACATTTTCTATCACCTAGACGGCATCTTCGAATAAAGCAAAACCTACAAGTGAAGCGCTCGTGCAAGATTTAAAATTTTTAACTGGGTGTGATGCAAGATTTTGCTACTGTTCTGGGTCTGTCAAAAGGCTATCAGTGGATCTCATTAAACTGTATAAACTATATTAAATGATTAAACAACTAAACGGTGAGGTCTGACAATCTATTATCTGTTGTCATTTTCACTGATGAGATAGTAATGGATTTGACTAGACTCTTCAAATTTGATTCATTCATCATTACGGTCGAAAATTAATACAAATTTTTGCGATCAATTTGGCTGCCTCCCAGTAACTTCTGGTACAAGATAACCAAACATGGAAAATTAGTAGATATGTAAAATCATTACCCACTGTTAATCATTATGGAGGTTTGTCTCATTCATTGTCGTTCCAGTATCAGCACACTTGTGAGACAAGAATATTTCACTGATGTAATGTAATCAGAGATGTCTATCTCGGAGAAGTTTTGGCTCAATTAGTCCTCCCGAACACTCAAGGCTGAGTGCCGTGCTAATTTTGTCCTCTACTCAGCACCTGCAGTGCAGTCAATACAGTCTGAAAAAGTCTGAAAAAGAAAATATTTAAGAAGCATATCTAGGCGAAGGTTATTAACAAGAGATACAGATCCTAAGAAATAGGTATTGTCTGAACTGAATTTAGTCAAATTCATAAAAAAAAGAAAAGAAAAATCCCTCCAATGTCCACAGGATGATAAACACATTAAGGAGATTGCATCTAACATAAACAATCAGCGTGGACTGATTTAAAGCACACAGCAATCCTCATCTTTGTCTGTTTGATAATCTTGTTTAGTCTCCTCAGCGCAAACAATCCTGAAAATGAACAGTCACGAAGCGATAATGCCGTTTAGTTTCATTGGGAACGTGCTCTGCCTCTCTTGGGCTGGAAGATATTTGGATGGTCGAGTGAAAAATTGCTCCGAATTCTGACCAATGAATCGTTTTACACATGCTTTAATGCATTTCATAAATAATCTGCCTGAGAAGGTAATTAGTGCAGGTGTTTACACATATTTCTGCCATCAGGGTGCACAGTAGGATCACAGTTGGCTGAGTGAGTTTTTGGTTATTAAATTAGGCCCAAGGTAACAGGAAGAAGGATGAGCTACAGTTGGGCAGGTATGAGCAACAACATGTTTCCCTATTCATCATCCAACCGAAAAAAAAATAAATAAAAAAATACATATTCAGGAAATTATGCAGGTTCAAGTCATCTCCCATTTGAGGAACGGACTCAGTGTTTGCATAATCAGGCTAGTATGCAGAAAGATTTTTCATGTTCAAGAGTGGAGAGAGGTCAGCAGCAGAGAGACATCTCCCCGGGGGGTTTTCCAAAGATGAAAGAAGGGTCGGACCTAAAAATGGAAAGAAATTAAACTGCTTAACTTCACAGGGCCAAATAGAAAAGCAAATTAATGTCATCACTGTCTTGGAAATAATGCAATAAACAATATAGCAGAGAAAGCCTAAGAAAAAAAGGAAAACCTGAGGATATTATACGCTGCTGCTATTCGCTTGTAAACTAAGCACAAGACTCTTTCCAATATAAGCGATGGTGGCTTTTGTTTTGGGGAAATGTTCCATTCAGCACTGCAGAAATCAGTCTATCACCTCCCTTAGAGTCACAGTGGCCCGCTGTCTGCCAGATCCATAAGTCCCACTGCATTTGCTGTTAAAACATCATTGCTTCTTAGTGCTGCAGAAACTACACAGGTGATGACAGGCCGTTCCCTGAGGTGAAGCTGATTGTTCCACTGACCCCACCCGGACATAGAACAGCAGTCACACTATTGGTTTTTACAGCCAACTTACAGCAAACAGATGCCACTTTTGACAATGAACGCTTACATTCTTTTTGAATCAGTTTGTTTAGACTAAAACCAAAAATTTACGTGTTTTCTTTGGAACGCAGGAAGTGCGGATGTGAGTGGAAAACACGATGCCATAACCAGGATAATTTGTCAGCTTATGAAATGTTGTAAAAAAACAAAACAAAAAACAGTTGACTGTTGATTTTTTTTTTTACTAAAGATGCTATCAAGTAGAAGACGTTATTTTTTTAAATTTTTTTTTATTAAAAAACAACTATCAAATCTACCTTCATGTGCAGTGCCCAACTGGAAAAGCTGATTAGTATAGTGGCAGCTAAGCAACTGATTTTACTAAGACAAAACTATAATATTATAAAAAAAAATTAAGAAGTTAAACACATAGTAAAGGCTGGAAGCAAAATTGCTGCTGAGGCCAAAGGAGCGGTGTGAGTCCTGCATGTGTGTGCAATTCAAGTGTTTTAGTCAATGAGAACAGAAAAGACCTAGTGTACTAATAAAGTGTTAACATTTTAAAACCAGGATAATATTAGTATCACCGGTCTATCATTAAGACACAGGAGAATACCATGGATTATAACTGTTATTAAATTAAATTAATGTTTAGATGTTAGTAAGAGAGTCTACTGATATTAAGTCCAGACGTAAAAGTACATATTAACGGTTATAGAACAATAAACATGTGGTCAGCCAAGAACAAAAACGATTTTAAAAGATCAATGAATGCTATCGCAGAACAATAAAGAATTTAAACACTATTAAAAACTTCAGACCTCTTCAGTTATCTGCACACTGTGGCCCAAGAGACCTTCCAGGATTGGTGAGGCTAATTGATTAGTCATACCTGCTTTAAATCTGTCGATCGCTAATCACGAACATAACCTGGATAAATGTACTGTTCATTTATTTATAGTAATACACGCTTATAAGACTTGTTTTTTGTGTAGTGCACCGTGGCAGCTGATTTGTTTTTATATTTTTAATTTAGCTTTTTTGCCTAATCATTGTAATGTTCTGGGAATCAGTAACTGGCTATGACTGCGTTTGTAACACCGCCTCGGGGTAGTTCGTGATATAGTCTCAACCTTTAATCTATTGATTTGTGTTGCTGGACATGAATTTCCCAACAGAATTTCATGTCCCTGAACACAACTTTCCATCAGTCTGCTTTACTATGTACTGACAAGAGAGGGAGGTTAAAAGTTTGTTGTGGTTGGAATGATGTGGCGAAGGAGCAAGTCATCAGACCCAAGCACTATTCATACACATCATACTTTTTGTATGATTTTTGTATTTGTGTGATATTGCTTGGCCTGGTTTCGCCATCAGCAACTACTTGGTTTAATTTAGAAAAAATACGGTTTGGAATAAAATTCAGCAGTTGCCGGTCTTTTGAAAACTTTGCTTTTCTGGTTGACACCTCCCTGCTTTCGCTTCAAAAGCACATGCTTTAGACTCAAAAATATTTCCTAAATGTAGGAATTTGTGTCCAAAGCATGTAGGAAACCATCGCTTTTTTGTGATTATATCACAAACTAGTATAACTATCATCCTTTTTAACAATAATTCTCTGTACTTGACATCTTTTTTTTAACACACAGCCTTTTTGCAACTTTCTCACCATGTAGGGAAAAATGTAAAAAAAACAAAAAAAAAACAACCCATCACCAGATCCCTGTGCACTGTTTAATGCAGAGGTGATTTTGGTCTCGATGCTCACTTATTGGATGGCAAGAGCTGGCCTACAGCAAATAGTCCCTGGTTGACCCATAGCCCAACTGTGTTGACAATGAATGTTCTCTGTTTAGGAGTTGCTTGGGAGTTATAGTTTTTTTTCCTGTTGCGAAGATACAGGTAAGGGGGTACTGCAAATTGCCCAGAATTGTGTCTCTATTAGTCCCTTGGTGCACTGGCAGCCCATCTAGTATGCTGTGAAGGGGAGAAAGGCTGATATCGCTCTATTATTCCTGAATTGGAAAATGCTGAAAAACAGGATGGCCTTTAGTCTGAGGATGGTAATGTTAATCAGCAGCAAAGAGGTTCACAAGTTGAGCACACTGGTGTAGCAGCTGGTGCTAATGGACTAAAAAGGTGGGTCTAATTAAAAATAATGAAATGTGTGGGTTGTTGTAGCAGTGGTCTATTACCTACTGAAATTATCAATCTTTCCTGTAACATTATGGATAACATTATTTCAAATCAATTGCAGTGACACGGTGATAATTTGGAGTTTTGGCAGGAAGAAGTGATATCATTAGCACCTGGGAGTTCATATCATAAACGTGGCTTCCTTAGTGTTAATATTAAGATATATCTGTCTGTTTCACATATCTGTGAGAGCAGAAATGTACATTAGGTTGTCGGGTGACCGTAACTGACAAATCTTTTGAAAAGTGAAGCAAAGCTGGAAGATTTTTTTTTTTCCACACTTGCTCGAAGATCTTAAAATTTGAGCTTTGGCTGATTCAAATACCTATAAAAGTCTGTGTCAGACAAAATTTGACACAAAGATTTAAAATGAGTTTTTCTGATGAGTAAAATAAATGAAAACGCACAGACAGATGTGATGATAGTGAAGGATTTAACTTGTGAAAAAATCTATATTGTTAAATTCTGTTCACATCATGATTTTGAAAGATTACATATTGATTATTTTTGGGGTCCAGAATTGCTTGGCTTAAAGTGTAAATAGTCTATGTTGTTTATTTTGTGAAAATGTATCTTATCATTTATCATATCGGTGCCGTGTAATAAGGTGAGTTACGTTACTAGGTACATTGGTGATTATGCACTTAATATAAAGACATAGACGGATTTAAAGTTTGACTTTGGGTCATTACAACTGCTTGATTCCTTTATTTTCAGCCATTCTGTTGCAGATTTGCTGCTGTGCTTGGGGTCATTTTCCAGCTGCATGACCCAAATCAGGCCAAGTTTTAGCTGCCGGACAGATGGCCTCACACTGACTCTAGAACACTTTGGTATAGAGGAGTTCGTAGTTGACTGTTAAATCAATGACTGCAAGTACCAAGGTCCTGTGGGTGCACAACAAGCCCAAATCATTGGGCCTCCACTACAGTGACGGACTGTTGGTATGAGATGTGCTGGTATGCTGTATTTGGTTTTCTCCAAACGTGGCGTCTCCACTTTAGTCTCATTTGGCCAAAGATAACCTTGGCTAAATATCGAAAGATCAAAACTAGCTCAGAGCAGTTTTCCATAATATGCTGGGTGTGATTTGCGTCCTTAACCGGGTGCTGGAGGTGAACACAAGCTCACCGTGCATTCTGTCCACATCCAAAAAACACAAGCACAAAAAAAAACAACCAACTTAAAGTAAGTTTTGATTAAACAGGAATCGTTTAATCATAACAAAGTGGGAAATATATGGTTTGGAAAACTAATATGTTACAATAAAGACACATGAACATGAAAATGTAGTTGATTTATAATAGATGTTATAAATGTGTGGAAACTATGTGCTTTGGTCAGTTTCATTTTTTTTTATCTACCCAAGTAAAATTGATGTGGTAGGTTATAAACTTTGATGTATTGGCTAATCACAGAACAGTGAAGTATTGCCCACCTCGTAACAGTTTCTGGCATCTGGGTGAGTTGGGCACAGAGGCACAGCTGGTTGATTCATTGAAAATCAACAAAACGCATTTAAGCAGTTATGTTCATTTTTTATGCTTTAGGGATTCAAAACTCCCAAAAGAAAATAGTAGCACCTCTTGGACTCTTAACGGTCATTAGACTTTCAGAAGCATTCATCTTTATATATTCCATTAATTCATGGAATATATAGATTTTAATTGTGCCGAGCGGTGAACTGGTGTTTGCATAGGAGCACGAATGTGCTGAAGACAGGATAACTAAAGTTGTGGAGTTTATGCACTGGTCTGGCATCACGTTTGGTTGATAATGGCTCACAGTCGCTTGGAGGGATTTCGTATCGTTTCTTTTAACGCAATTACAAACCCTCTGAGGAATGGAGGGGACAGGCGATAAAAATTATAACTTTGCTGTGTACTATTTTCAAATCACCGCAGTATGTAATTATGTGGCAAACATCTTAACGTGTGCTGTAAAGCTGCTAAGAACCTTAACTGCTCATTTATGAAGCTGTTTTCATAGCCTTGGCTTGAAGTGAAAGATGACGGGCTCGAGTCTGCAAAAGCCTTTACATAGAACATTTTTACCACTGTGTCTGCAGATACAGTGAGTGTGCTAAGGGCAACAATAATGGGTTTTAAGCAGCGCCACCTTACTTGTTCGAAAGCAGCAGATGAACTCCTCGGTGTTGACACAAATTTAATAACCAAAATACATAAATCTACCAAAACAGCACAGCCCTCTAAATTCATTTTTTTATTTAGACAGGACAAATTTAGAAAACTGCATCTGGTCCAGATATTTATCAGCACACACCTGCTTAGCTGATTGCTGCTTTTATGCTTCCTGGGAAAAAGCACATGGATGAGCTGTGCCAAATTTCAAGTCAGACTGATCACCGTTTTATTATACTGCAGAAGCATCATGTTGGCAAAATGCTATCAGATTTTGCAATTATACTCTTGAAACTACCATGGCGGTTAAAATCCCAAGCGTAAAGTTTTCTTAAACTCCCACATCGGAGGTGAAGCCAAATCCAAGAAACTATGCACCTGTTTTCACTCATGACCAAACTCTCCATCATATTTTCTTTTAATGTGCAAAACGTAATTTGGAACATTCTGAAATTAAACTGCCGCGTCTGCGGTGGTCTTGAAGTCGGATCCTTACCAAAAACGGTGCAATTACCTTTTCACTCATGACCAAACTCTCCATCAAATGTTCTTATAATGTGCAAAATGGCATGTGAAACATTCCCAAACAAAAACAAAGTCCAAACATTTTTGGCATGTAGTTTTCTTTCTTTTTTCTTTTTTTTTTTTTTACTTTCTGTGCTTTCTGGTCTTTCGTTGTAGAACCTTAACTGAATCCTAAAAACCTGTCAACTTCTTTTCTACAGTGCTAAAAAAAACAAACAGTGGCTGTATTATGATATGTGTTTCAAACATCCCGATGCTAGCATACTTCTTTGGAGTCAAAACAATAATGTAAGCTATCGCTGTTTTCTCGAAGATGCCCCCATGTGTTATTCTGTCTGTCAGTCACACTTTGAGACAAACATCCAATAACAACTGAAGGCAGTGGTATTATTTCAGATATATGGGAATGGGTCTTTTTTTCCAGTTGTCCCAGTGGTGAATGAACCACTGTGATCTGCAAATAGTGTAAAAAGTCAGTTCAAACTGAAAGTAGCAGGAGGACAAATCCACTGTAGTATGTGAGAGATAAGCGTGCAGTGTACCTCTCTGATGCTACATTCCTATTCTAGAAACCTCTGCTATTAGATGCTAGGCTATTAGCAGCTAGGCCACAGCTACAAGGAAGTAACAGTGGCACTTTACACCAGCGTATAGCACAGTGCTGTCATTTACTTATGTACACCAACTCTTACTTTTCCTTGTATTGTTCACAATAGCTATTGCATGTCTATTGGATTATAGACTTGTTATTTGTATTAGGTGCCTCATGCATATCCCTAGAACAATAAAAGCTCTGTTCTCCAATAAAGACTAGAACAGAAAAAATGTGAATCATCTTTATAAATAAATTTCAGTGCATTTTTACAATAAAGCATTTTTCCCATTGGTGAAGAGAAGATATTCAGCGTTTCATTTTAATTTTCCAAATAAAGACGGGATCGAATAAACAAAGCACAATTTGTATCTTTCTAATTTATGCCATTCTGTTTGTTTTAGTGGATATAACAAAACATTCACAATTTCTAAAAACAAATGTGCACCAAAAATCCAAACCAGGTTAGTTGAATGACTGACATCCAATGAATCCCTTGGAGATCAAAGCCTGCTGTAGTGGTGCCTGGTTTGTGTGAATCCATGCGCTCCATCAGATTGCTGCCTCTGGAATGTAGCGTCGCTTTGGACCGGGACTTTAATTAGAACAGACTGTTTTGAAGTCGGACGGGTCATTATCTGGCTAACAGAATGAGGACATACTTGTATTTCAGGTTGTAGAAGGAATATAGTGTCTGTTTTCAAAGCGTAAGCAGATATGTATCAAATAGTCACAGCGGCAGATGAATGTGATTCCGTGTCTCGCTTGACATTGTTGCTAAGCCTGTCTTCAACTTTTCATGCTACTGTGAAATTACTCGATTTACAGCTGCTGCAGACACAGGCTCATGGACAAGTGAGTGGAACGTGATTGCAGGCACTGAAATTTTGCGCAGCACCATAACACAGCTGTGTTACAGTTGTTGAGATTTATCAGATAAATCAGGGAGAAATGCCTTCACGATGATAAATGAGATTGGAAGTTTAATTGAAAATGAGCCTTTATGGCTGTACAAATTTGTATGTTGCAAGAGTTGCTCACTGTTTATTCAAATTTCAAAATTTCCCTAAGCTTGACAAAAGGGGAAACTACAAGTAATCTGCTTTAGGTCTGCATTAAAATAAAATCTAAACACAAAGAAGAGGAAACCAAATAGTCTTATGCAGTGCTTATGATTAGATAATGGGCCATTTTCAATTGCCACGCTGTCCCAAGTGCAAATTTATATAGAGATTGAGACATTGTTTAAACATGAAAGCTGAACCTCTTTTCTCATGCAACAGATTTGAAATCAAAACAAAAGCTAATAAATGTGTAAATTGAAATTGTTATTCTAAGAAGACATTATTAAATTCGTTAACAGGCATGAGAAACTTTTGCACTTCGCTCTCCATAACGCTACGGTGGGCAGCATGCTGAAAAAGTGTGGAAAGCCCCTTTTGGCCATGTGGCACGGCGTCTTCAGCTGTGGTCTCTTTAATTACACTGGGAACAATGGCGTCAGTTGTTTCAATACAGTTCTGAGGGTACATCTTTACAACACGGAGAAGCTTGGAGAAAGCAGCTGTCAGCGAGGATTTCGCTCGCCGTCTCCCTTTATCTGCTCAGCTGCAATGTTGCTAAGCACCCGGTATGAAACTATGTTTGAGAATATATTTGGGAGAGGGAAAAATCATGCAGAGATTTTTTTTTTTTCATTCATTCATCACTATTGGCTGAAATCATTCAGCGTTTAAAATATAAGATGACTTTCCTTTGCAAAGGTATGTTGAGTGGGCGTTTACCAAACCCTGTGGCATTTCAGTAGAATATTAAGCACGTCTGATCAAATTGTAGTCACAATATTACTTACCAGAGATAATATTTATGGTAAAATATGAGATCTCTTTATTCCAGTTTGAGAAGAGGAAAGAAAGATTGCGTTTCTTGCTGTTTACAATGCAGGTGCTGTCCTTGATGACACTGAGTCCTGTGGCATTAAAGTACTGAGCATGTATAGAATGAAGTAGTTGTAAGACCCGAGCGTGTAGTGAAAGAAACTGATCACTTGGGGGGATTCGTGCTTTTCTGGGTAAGTGAAACGTGCACAATTATTCACCAGTGAGATGTTCAATTCATGTAAGAGTCACTGCAAGCAAAAATTCAAGGTGAAAGGAAAGTGGGCTGGCACAAAAAGCCAGAAGCTGCCTCTAAGTTTGTAATGTCTAAAACAGCAGTACAAAACCATATTTTCACGAATGCTGGCCAAGTAACTATTTGATCACAACAGTGGGATATCCATAGTATACCAAGCTGTGCAGCAAATACACAGCTCCGTGGGTAGTCAAACAGTCATACTTATGACATGCATAATTTTTTTTTTTTTTTAAATAAGGTATAAGCTGGTTTACGCTTGTGGTTGCATGTTGTGTCGCACAGAGTCAAATTGAACAGAACAAAGTAGTGTCTAACTGTCTTCCCCGCAGTGCTGAAATAATGACCCGTCTTTGTGTGCATTGTGATCTCTCTCTCCCTCTCGTTTTTTTTTCTTTATTTTCATCCCCTCTTTCTCTCACATCTCTCTTTTTTTTATACCATTTTGAGCCAATTGAGATGTGGAGCTCAGCAGGAGGATACATGCTGTATCTAGTGAAACAAGACCATGAATAATTTAAAACAGCGTTATTAATGAACTTCTAGACATTATGTTAATGAACGATTTCGAGTCTAATTTGTCAGCTAGACTTCTGTTGTCTTTTCCGTCACTTTTTTTTTTTGTGCAGGTTGGGGAGCATTGAAATTAACATCAATTATGACAGGATAAGAAAAGTTTGTGCACTGTAATCATTCTGCAGTGAAATAATCCCAAAGTATTTTTAAGTTGAATTAACTTTAAATATGTCTTTTTTTATTGTAAAATCATTCTGATTGTGCATCTTAATAATAAACCTCAACTCAAACGCAGCCAATCATTGTCTTCTAATTATCATTCTTATAAGAAACATATCAACAAAGAAACATCAGCACTAGTGTATCAAATAATTGTCAGTATCACTGAGGATCATCACAGAAATCCCCGTACTACAGATAAATATCTTTGAAAATAACTACGAGGTGATGCTCTCGAGGTGGATAAATATTTAATCGAGAAGCACAATATAAAAATAACATGGCAGCATCTTTTCCGGGCGAGGCTACTACCAGTTATGTGTTATCAACGAGGCAACATGGTGCGAGTGAGTCTTCAGATCCCAAAGAGCCATTAGTGCCCTCTTTTTCATTGTGACACTGACTTCTTGGATATCTGCCATCCCTCGATATCATATTACAGCATCAACAGCCCCCCCCGTTTATCTTTATTACTGGCCCCTAATCTCTCGTGACGGTTAATCATGTAACAAGTTCCTTGGGTCGCTACTGCATTGTCTTCGCCGTAATATTTATAACTTCTGATCACTGAATGGTGTGTTATACAGGGTTTTCCCACCATCACAACTTGTGTCTTAATAAGAGAAGTCACCCGTTCTCCCGCCGTGCTGCTTAGTCATGCTGTGATTAATGTCTTCATGGTCTGGTCAAAGTGTCGATATCTTAAACAGCTGGGCCCATCTGTCATCTTTTTCCTGTGACACCCCTGAACACAACTCAGGTCCTATCAGGGAGGCCATCCATCAAAGTGGTAAACAGAGACGTCTCACATTAGCAGCCCCGAACACTTCTCATCGTATACCATAACAGACAAGCAATCATCTGGTATTATGTAGCGCTACAGGCTAATGTGAAATATTAACGAAAATATACGGCACACCAGCTGCCGATTGGATGAAGCATCTGTGCTTCGCGTAATTGGTGGGTAACAATTTAATATTGAGGAGACAGTAGATTGTAGATTTGCTCGGAAGCTGTAAGACAATGGCCGCATCAATAAAAAACACAACACCGATTTTTGGCGGGGGGTATGTCTTCCCGGGCTTTACGCTTCTTCCACCTTTACTTCGCTGTGTGTGTAAAATTAAAGGCGCAGGGTCTGTTTTCTTTGAATAAACTGTGCCTGCGTTTTTACTTGTGTCATATAATCTGTGTTGCAAAATGTGAGAAGGAAAGCAGAGAAGAGCATTTCACTTATAGCTGAAGTATCTGCTTTATAAGAGCCTCATAAAAATGACTGATATCTACAACCACCTTGAACGCAGAGTGCAATGATGCATTTGGATGCATTTATTACCTTTGTCGTTTTGTTTCCTCAAGGGGGCAGTAGAATCAGGGACAGCAGGGGTGTCTTTTCATCTGTGCGATTGCTGATGGATTCACTACCGTTGCTGCTCAGATAAATGCTGGAGGGTTGAGGCCATGGGCCAGCTTACGAGGGATAAACCTCATCGTTTTTTCCACTGCCCACAACCTTCCCTCTATCTCTCCTGCCTTTCTTGCAGTAGTACCGTGCAGCACTCACTCCTGGTAAGGATTATGCTGACACTGTAGACAGAGAAATACTGTATATGCACTTGGAAATCAAGATATGGAGCTTTTGTCGGTACTTTTGTCAAGCAATGGAGATAAACGTGGCTAAAATATGTGTTTCCAACGTACGTTTCAGACGCTCAACCTAACGCTCGGCTCTTTTCAAAAACCAAGGGCCACATTTCTATTTCTATTTTTCTCTCTGCTTCCAGCATCGATATTTTTCTATTCATAACTGAAACGTAGATAATGGTCTCTGCAGCAGTGGGGTTTCTTAAGGATATACTTGTTAAAGTGGGAGATAAAAATGTGGATGTATCATAGTTAAAACATCAGTCTCTTAGCCCCCGGTTGCTCGCCGCTGTGGTCCATTATTTGGATTCAACCAAAAGCAAACCACATGGTGTTTGAAAAAGAAAAACTCCGTTAGATAAAGGAGGCCAAATTAAGCGCAGGTCTCCAGAAATTGGAGCAAGATAGTGTTTCTTTGACTCTTTGAAACCGAAGCACGATCTGGCACACGGCGAGGAGGGGAACAGCTAATTGCATCAGCACCTCTGCATAAAAACTCATTCAGTTATGAAGACATAATGGAAAACAGGGTTCGTCTGCAATGCTTCACGTAATACACACCTTTTTTATTTCCTCGCTCTGAGGGGTTGTTTTTTTTTTCCCCCTCTATTTGCTGTGGTCAGAGCAAAGATACCCATTGTAACAGTAGGAAACATTTCACATGTATTGAGGAATGAAGCAAAGGAGACCAATAATCAGGGCAGTTAAATGGAAATAGTTTCATTTCCTTTGGTGTAAACAAATACCCCATGTAGTCCTCGGACCAGAGCTGTGGGTAATCGGCTGCTATAACTCAACAGAACACTTTGCCCTGAGCTAAACATAATACTTCCTGTACTTAACTAAATCCATTTTTCAACCCTCAGCAGAGTTATGACACACTGATACATAGTTGTGCAAATGTCTGACACACCTTTGCAAAGAAAATAATAAAGCAGTGTTTATTTAAAGGTGTTTACGGAGATATTTCAGAGCGTGGAATCTAAAGGGGTTAAAGGTGAGTATAAAGGGGGGTTACCGTTGAGTTAATTTAGGTTTCTCTTCTTTTATTCTCTAGTGGACTGAAAATAATTATATCAAAATATGAAAATGACAATCCACGGCCTCCTCCTCTGTTTCTGCTCAATTTAAATTGTCCATTTAATTTTAGTTAAGTCAGTGGGCCGTTGCTTTGTCACGTCCCACCGGCAGCGACTCTCTTCTTAATGCTTAGATTTCCCTTTTCATAGACTGCGAAGCTCCGAGGATGACTGTGGGAAAGTTAAATGATTAATCGCTGCTTTTAGCAACAGGTTCAGAGTGAAATGTGGAACGCTACAAGAAGGAGGATTTGCAGCTCTGAGCGTGTCAAGTCCAAAACAGAAGATTAGGCACCTGTGTTAAACCTTTATCTTGGATTCCATTGTTTGCGTTTTTCTTCCCACGTTCCTGAGTTCATCCTTTTGTAATTAGCACCTAGCGTCTCTGAGATGGGTTATAGTTGGCTGCTAAAGAGAGGATGAAACCTGCATGGCTGTAATAGCATGAATGCTTCTTTTCACCCTATCACAAAACGATGTAGGAGGTCTTTTTCACTTCTGCAGGTGGTGTGAATTCGATCGCCACACCTTCTGGAGCAGCATGGCTGTATCCAAAGCTGAGATACACCTATGATACCTCACACTGACGATGCTGTTTGTACTACGTGGCATAAACACTTTGCCCATTCGTTTCACTCAACTTGTAATGGTCCTTGAATAGCTGCCAGGACCCGTTTTGTTTTTTTGCAGTACCTCAGCACTAAAGCAGGAGACAGGTTTGTCCAAGGTCCCGTTGCGAGGCGCTGGTAGATAAAGCACACTCCAGGTAAAAGCATGCACGGCCACTCACCATTAGATCACTCCGCATGACGTCTGGAAGATGGCGCTCTTAATTAGAAGGTCCTTGGATCTTGCTGTCTAAAGTCACATTTTACTGCCCACATTACCACTTTATGTAACGCAGTTCATTCTGAGCTAAGTCGAAACATCGCAGGGATGTTCAGTTTATTATGAATATAAGCTGTAATTGACACTACTTTGGAGTTACTTTATGGCTTCATGTTGAACCCAGCGTCGCCCGCGCTGTCTTTGACGATTAGCCTGTTACTCACCTGTACTTCATCCCCCAGACAATGGCCTCTTCTGCTCATGCAGATGATGGTGTGCAATATCAAAGCCAAATGAGATGGCTGCCAATTAGGGAGGGCTTCCAAGTGCATTTCAATGCAAACTCGCACCGGTAAGTGCACCCTGTAGTCTTTTCCATTCAAAGACACTTTATTACAGGTAGACTTCAACAGAAACTTCTGAAAGTATTTCAATTACTAGAATAAATGACAGGCCTCATTTCAATACTTGGCTTTGGGGAAGGGGTGAACTTTGTAATGATGTCTTACTAAATGTTCTAAGCTGGAGTTTAAACTGACTTTCTCTTTGGCTAACTGGAAAATTCATATCACTGCAAAAACTCAAAATCTTACCAAGTATATTTATCTTATTTCTAGTGAAAATATCTCATTAAACTTAAAATAAGACACATTTAGCTATCTTAAAACTAGAGAATTTTCACTTGTTTCATTGGCAGATTTTTGCACTTATTTCAAGCAAAGAATATCTTGTATTAAGTGAAAAAAATCTGCCAAGGGAACAAGTGAAAATTCTCTAGTTTTAAGTTTTAGTTATGCCCTGTCTAAAAACAAGTTCATATATCTCACTGAAATGCTACTTTGTAGCTAAATGTGTCTTATTTTAAGTTTAATGAGATATTTTCACTAGAAATAAGATAAATATACTTGGTAAGATTTTGAGTTTTTGCAGTGTAATCCTTTTTTTCTGTGTTCTTGATGGACAAGACTTGAAACCGTGTGAGACCACGGAAACATTTAGACTACCCCCACAATCCCCACAGGGTCGTTTTTTGTGTTCGTGATGTCTCTGTACAGTTCTGTAGCACAGCTTTTGAGTTTAAATAACTAAAGTTTACAGCGGGGTCCTACAAGAACACATCTTAGCAGACAGTACTTATTTTTAACCCGTGTGAGTTTCCTATTTAGTGCTCAGTGTAAAATTAACTGACCATTTCTTTATTTTATGTTGTCTTTCTGCTCAATTTGAGCTCCTGAAGTGCATTCTACTACAAGTGTCCTTTACTCTATCACTCATGCAACGCTTTTATCTTCACCCAAGACCTTTTATCTAAGGTTCACACACACTCACACTCTGGGATTCAGGATTTTGCCAAGGATGCTTCGACACATGGGCTGTAAGAAAAGAAGGTCTAATAAATATTTCCCAAATGATTTTTTTTTTTAAATGTGACACGTTACCATTTCAAGCATTACTGTAGCATTATATCAGGATTTCCTCTTTTAAACACCTTTTACTCAAAACAGGTTGGCTTAAGAAAGCCAAAACGTGTCTCCCTCTGAGTGTGTTTCCTGAATCCGCAAAAGCGCATTGGTGCACTACAGTGGCCTTTGAATCCAAATTTTTAGTTATTATTCAGATTAAATCAAGTCAGGGCAGACGGGAAGAGCAGTCAGAAGAAGCTCACTGCTCTAAATCTCGACGCTCTACCTCTGTGATTGCTCAGGCCACCGTGGAATAAAGATTAGAAGAAAATCACTAATCACAGCGGATGTCATTAGCATATTACCAATAAGGGGTTGCAAAAGGGAAAAGAGGAATTGCCTTATAATGCTGGTTAAAGTACGAATCAATGCCATGTATGGATGCACACAGCTGCTTGACAAACAGATATATTCACTTCCAAACATGGGTAAAGGAAGTGTCTAATAATGATGTTTTTTTCAATGTTTTTGTCTGAGTCACTCGCTGAAGCACTTGATGCTAATATCACATTCCCCCTCTCTCTTTTGATCAGCTTTTGCAGCTGGGCTGCCCTGCCTCACTTGGATGCATCAACAAAGCTTGAAGTGGCCACTCTAATCTGGTTAAGTATTGCCTGGTTGGGGAGAAATTAGCCGAATTCTTTTAACTTTTCAAACAAACATAATACAGTCAAACTTGCTGGATGAGAATCAATTACATGAACTGAATATAGGTTCAGGGGGGAGATATCATTTCATTTCTGGAAATCATCTAATACGTCTATTCAGTGGAATATGCCTGTAGTATCACATCGAAGCCATATTTCAGTCCAGTGAAATGAATGAAGCAGTGGAGTATCTGTTGAAACACTGCCAGAATATGTTACACAAATCTTTTGCACCCCGTGGTAATATTGCCATTATCTGCTTTACTTCAAAAATACTTATATCTTGCCTAAATCCGCGAGACACTGTGAGGAATAATGGGATCATCATGCTTTCTCAAAGTGATTGGTTGGATTGGTGAATAGGAACTATTGCCCTACTTGTATCAGTCTATTAAATAACATCTGTCTAAATAAAATAAAAAAAGAAACTATTAATTTTATTCAATAGAACGGAGTAAATCTTCGTAAAATGCAACCCTTTTTTCTCACGTGTGTAAATTCGGCAGTATACGTATACAAACGATGCCCGTTTAGTTGTTTTTTACCCGAAAAGCTGCTAAATCATGTTGTAAATCCTCCATATAGAGTAGAAACCACTCTAACAGCATAATTCTGATTTAATAGATGACAGTTTCACTAGAGACTGATATATAGTTTTGCATTTAAAGCTCAGAATATCCGTCAATGTACCTGTCAAGCAGTTGTTTCTGTAGATTAATTACAGGGATAGTAAAAATAAAATACTTTTGTTAGACTTTGCTATAAGCGACTTCTTTTAAAATAAAGGGGAAAAAAAACAAAAATTCTTTTATCCTCGACTCGGCTAACAGATGGTTTCGAGGGGGAAAAGAATATGATCACAATACAGACATTTCTGTTGTATTGAACATTTTCTCCCATTAGATCTTTAAGGCAGATTGTCTCCATTTTTCAATGTGTCTAAACCCTTTGTTTGAGAGAGATCCGTTAAATCTGTCTTGCTTCTAATAAACTGCCATTATTCCCTTCAACAAGGCAGCTCTCATTAATAATGCTTCTGTCAGTTGCTCATTCTCTTCCGTGAAAATAGAAAATATCATTAATTACAGTTTCTGTCACCCTCTGACAGCTTAAGCAATTGTTCTAGTCCCCGAGTTCTGTTTCATTGTGCCCATACCTTGTGACCACCTATTCTTTACTGTCTCAATGGGGATGTCCAGCAAGTGAGAGCCACAAAGGCCCTGCGAGATTTCATCGCACATTGCAAAGCTCCTATCCCAGCAACACATTAGTCATCCGGGGAGCGATTGACTTAGGAGGTAGACTCGAAATCTAGTTTTTATTTTACTCTCAAGCAGAGATTAGGGAAAGATTGAATCGCTTTACTTTTCATTGTGGATTTGTTGCATTTTTGCCACTCTGGGAGATACTCTCCTTGGATAAACATGGAGGGATTTTCCTATTCAATTCATCAACTGGGGAAAGAAAGAGGGGAAAAAAAGTCATTGACTTAAGATTGAAGCTGCCAAATGTAGAAAAGAGAGCTGTTGCATGAATACACAAGGATCTTGTTGCATATGAAAAATGGCCGATGCGAATGGAAGGAAACATTTGCAGGACAAGCGCCTAACTCTCCCAACGTAACTGCACAGTGTGTTAACAGAGTCGCTCCAATTGCTTAGATTTACAATATGTAAACTACAGAGAAGCCAACAATCACACACCGGCTGTTCCCCGGAGTGTTGCCGTGTCAGAAAAATATTTGGTTTGATCCGAGTTTCAGCGTTTCTTCAGCAAACTTAGTAATGAATCTACAACACATTAGTCATAAATTCAGACCAGATATGAGTCTATTAAGTCTATCAAATACCCATTAAGTTGTTGTGTAGCGTTGGGTTATAGCGAGACGTAGCAGCCTTCATGCAGAGCTCATTTCAGTTTGTTTATGTGTTTCTGGATTGGCTACAGGGGGCAAAATAAGCACAAACACAAATGGCTGCATGCCACAGTTTGGCAAAATCAGTTTGAAGAACTGCTTTGAACTTCTCATCTTATCCCAGTAAAATCATATATCACAGCAATTATAATGCATTTAACCTGCATATATATAC
>VUQR01022027.1:0-22963 GCA_015108515.1 Hemichromis elongatus
TGGGTCGGTAGGCGAATTGGAGTGGATCTATAGTGACTGGGATGGAGGAGGAGATGATGTCCTTCAGCAGCCTCTCGAACACCTTCATTACTACTGAGGTCAGTGCAACTGGCTGGTAGTCGTTCAGGGATGAGGGCTTTTTGTTCTTGGCTACAGGGATGATGACTGATCTTTTGAAGCATGTGGGGACCACAGACTTCACCAGGGACTCGTTGAAGATGGAAGTGAACACACCTGCTAGCTGGTCAGCACAGCAGCGCAGCAGACGGCCGGTGATGCCGCTCCGCAATGCTGATCACAGGTCTCCCGCTGATGACATCACCGTCCTCGGTTGTCAGGCGGTAGTTAGCATTAGCCGCCTGGCTAACCTCGAAACGGGCGTAGAACTGGTTCAGCTCGTTGGTGAATGCAGAGTTGGCGTTCATCGGCGCAGTGTCCCTGGCTTTGTAGTCCGTGCCACATACTCCGTGTGTCGCCATCGAGAGCATTGTTGCTCTAATGATGCATTTGAGCTATCACAGTTCATTCTGCTCCAAGATAGGTGCTTGAACTCACTTTCCCAGCTGTTCTCCATCACTTCTAAAAAGTGACTTGCTAACTTTGTTAATTAACAGCTTGTTTGGTAATTAGTGTACAGCAGTGTTACAATGGGCTGGTGAAACCACCACACCAAAACCAAAACAGTGCCGTGATGTAGACATAGGAGCCACCAAACACCCCGCAACACAATATTATCACAATACTTCACTCACAATATGATATTATTGAAGTACTGCAACATTTTGGGGATGAGTACAATTACACGTATTGTGATTTACCAGATTTTTTTAAGCTGCAAATTATGTCCTCAGTTTTAACATTGGCAGCTGTCTCTGTCTTATCCAGTAAGATAAAGACATCTCAGCATGCCAACACTGTCACTAAAACCTGCCCTAAATGTTGCCATTAGTTGGAGTCAGTCTGCTATCATTGCCCCATCAGTCTGTGATTGAGTGGGGTCAGTGGGGTCAAGTTAGCAATTACATGCAATCTTTCTGATAATCTAGAAATTAACAAATAAATTGTGTAATCTGAGTGTGTCCAGTGTTGGATGATTTTTTTGGGGGTTGAGCTGATTTCATATGTGCTATCTCAGGATGAGGTTCATGAGATCATCCATCTTGTTCACAGTACTCACAAATCATTTAAATTTATTTAATAAAATATGGACCTTTTGGGTCCCTGTATGGATACAATATCACAACATAAAACATTGGGATATTACACTGTATCAACTTTTAGCCCCTTCCCTGCGGTGCTTTTAGTAAAACCTGAAAGATGCTAAAACACTTTGTGCTGTAGAGCCAGCAAACAAAAACAAAGCAATAAATATTTATCGGTCAGTCTTTATCAGCATTAATCAACTGATTTTTTAAAAAAAGGGGAAATGCAGGTTGGCGATTTCCTGAAAATAAAAGAAATCTACAGCAGCCCTTTGTGGTGCCAGATCGTAAGGAGCATGTGCCTGAACATAAAGGAGTGGTGGTCTTTGACTGTGACCTTGCTTGCCTGACGTTGTTTCAAATAAAGGAAGTGCGAGCCAGTTATCCTGTCTCTGTTTCTAAATGTCTAGGAAAGCAGAGCAAACCAAGAAAGTGATGTCATTGTTTCTCTGGTATGGAATGACGTTACTAGATAACCTTAGCTATCACTGTTGCTTTTATCTGAACAATAGAGTTTGAATAGTTGGAAATGAGCTCAGGGCTTGCTATCTGAAACCAGTCCGTACAAGTTTGATATTGGTGGCTGTTCACTTCCCCACTGATCCAGCTGAATTTAAAAAAAAAAACTGTCATTACGGCCTGATGGTGAGCTACGTTAACTTCACTTAATATTTGAGCAGATGCTCACTGGTTACCAACTCTTGCATGTCTGTCATCTGATGTGTAGTTAAGACATCAGAAGAAGAAAGACAAACATGGCCCTGGCCCATGATCCTGCTCACAATGGGACTCCCCCTACAATAAAATTTGATGAACGGTCAGTAACGTCCTACTCAGTCGGGCCAAATGCGACCGCAGCGCTCGCTGCTCAGACGCAGGCTCCCCTGCTGTACTGTACTGTACATATTTGGTGTGTGCGCGGTCAGGAAACCCCACAAAATGACTATGTTGTATTACGGCATGAGACAATGAGACACCAGGCCTAACCATAAACATGCGCATATGACAGCATGGAAATAGCTTTGACAAATTCCTTAAGGTTGACAGAATGCTGAAGCCGGATTCAGTGCTAAGAACATCAAAAAAAAAAACAATTATCTCTTTGGTGCTCTCAAACTAGGTCATCATCACTTTAATCTGTCATATATTTCTGTAAATTATAAAAATGTTATAAAAAATATATATATTTGACTTAACTGGCAAACCTTACAATATGAAAAGGCCTCCTGGAGAAAAAAGTTTACAAGTTTTTAAAAGATGAAAAACACATAATTACAAAAACCATAATAGTAAGCTGTGCTGCTGACTACATGCTTATCACCATTTTTTAGTAAATGGTAAATGGCCTGTATTTGTATAGCGCTTTACATTACAGTCATCCACACACTGGTGATAGTGAGCTACATTGTAGCCACAGCTGCCCTGGGGCGCACTGACAGAGGCGAGGCTGCCGGACACTGGCGCCACCGGGTCCTCTGACCACCACCAGTAGGGTGAAGTGTCTTGCCCAAGGACACAACGACCGAGACCGTCGGAGCACGATCGATAGTGGCTCATAATGTTATTACACTCCCCCCAAAAAAGGAAAGGAACACTTTAATCAGAGTTTATCATCAACTCAGTTAAACTTTTGGGATGTTTACCTGGTCAGTCAGGTATCGGAGGGGCCACCCAGAAACGATGCTCAATGAATTCAAGCACGGTAGGACGCCATCACTGAAAGCACTAGGCTGTGTTATTGTGAGTTGCAGTTTTTAGGAACTCAGACACAAAATGTTACTGAGCGCCGTCTCTGTGTACTAAAGCGTAGTCACCAACTCTTTGCAAACTCAGTAGCTGCAGAGCCCCAAACTTCCTCTGGGACTAAAATCGGCACAAAAACTTCGTAGCATAAGTTTTCATGGCTGAGCAACTCCTGTTGGTCATTCCTACTATTCAGCACCATTTCAAGGTAGCAACATCATAAAAAAAGAAAGTCACTTTTTCCACTATTTTATAATTTATCTGAAATTCTATTTGTTTTCATAAGTGTTCTGAATGCAGTACTGTACATTGCAATACATTAACTTTCTTATTAACATTTTCTATGAGCTAAAATGTCCCTGAGTGTTATCAAAGAAATGGCGTGATCTCTTTTAAAGTACGATGTCATTTTGATCGATGTCGTTGAGATGACCCAGGTGTAAAGAGTAGGTGAAAAACTAACACACCTAAAAGAACAGTTTTACTTACATTCATGAAACAGACGAGAACTAAGAACTGCTCATTGATATGTTAGCATCATTGCTGTGCCCCAAATAGTCTGTTAACCGTCTGGGGTCGAGGGACGCACCGGTGCGTCAAAATCACATGACCAATTTAAGACAACACAGCAACAAGACCCACAGTCTCCATTTAAACTTTGTCAGAAAGTGCGGCCTTCAAACTCAGAAAGTGCGGCCTTCAAACTGTATACCAGTTTTTAAATCGTGTTAATAGGCCACGTAAAACCAGAGTTATGATAAAAAATACCGGCGAGAGAAAGCTGCTGTCAGACCTGCAGGTTTATCCCTGTAGTGTGCTCATCTGTCTTATAGTGGACCAAAAACTAGTTTTTTGGAGTGGCACAAATATTTTGTGTGCCTTCTTATTTGATGCAGAACAGCTGATTGTTCTGTAAATAGTTTTAAATGGTTATTTACAAAAAACGCCGGCCTTGGCTGCATTTTTAGGTAAATAGTACCATATAACTTTGTTGTTTGCAAAACTTGTGCATAATTTTTAGAAATGTACAATTTCTATTTGCATTTTAAGTTATGAAAATGATTCGTTAAACATTTTTGTGGTTTTTACAGTAACAAATATAACTTTTTTCTACTCGGATTTTAAATTTTTTGTCTGAATTTAGATCAGTTGTGCTAATACAGTGTGTCAAAATGAAGAAACAACTCCCAATTTCAGATATTTGAGGTTGTGTTGAAAAAAAAATGATACCAAGCAAGGCAAGATAAACAGCTTTTAAAGGTGAAATATAGAGGTCAAATTAAAAGTAGTCAAAAACGGCCAATATAACACTTTTACCTTGAGTTGACAGTTAGTTTTTGTTTTTTGTTTTCAAATGATTTTTCAGATTATAGAAAGGTTAGTCTGTTTTCTGCTTTCCTTCGTGCTCGTTAGTCAGCTCAAAAACTGGTTGTAAGATCCAAATGCTACCCCGTTACTAGCTACCAACACCTAGCCGAGTAGCAAGAGAAACCTGGGTGATATGGTCAAGTTTTTAATCCACATATGTGAGCTGAACAAAGTCCGCCACTGTCCTTCTCACTAGTTACATTTAAGAAGAAACACCCAAAGAAACCAGTATTTACATTATTGCTCACCTGTTTCAATTTCAGTTGATTTCTGGGAAAGCAGACAAACATAACCTCCATTTCTGAGAATCATTTACTTATTTGAGTAAGAAGCCCAAACAGGTACGTGCGTTTAGTCATATTGCTTCCCTTTAAACCAGTGTGGCATTCTGTTGGAAGTATCAAGGTGTTCTTTATTAACGGCTTCATGCAGAGTGCATCTGGCAAAAAGCAGTAAATGGTTCCTTCTGATCAGAAACTAAAAGAAACAGCTTTTCCCAGAAACCTGAGCAACAGTGGGAAGGTGCGTGTGGGAGGGGGAGAGGGATAGTAAATGTAGGGAAGATGGTCAAGTGAGTCATCATCAGGTCAGAGGTTAAGGGTGTCTAAGGGGTTTGCAGGATGCTGACATCACACACTGGGAGGGTGGAGGGTGCTCAGGCGAGTTAAACTTAGAAACACGACATCACAGCATCAGGATTCCCCTGCCGCTGTTTTTTTTCCATCTGTCCAAGCAAACTGTGTGTAACTCAGGCGTTTGAAATTTTCCATAATGTTTAACAGAACAGGAAACTGAGACAGTTGACGAGTTACTGTTTTAAGAATCATGTAACCTTGTGGAAGAGATAATATTTATAGAACAGTTTAATTATCATGGACTTGGTGGGAAGTGGAAAATTCCACAGTTTATCATTACTGTGGATTACTGCTTTAAGCAGTATCAGGAGGTGATGTTACCCTGAATCTGGTCTGTTTATTCTTACCTGGTCTGTAACTCGGACTTATTCTTTTCTTACTTATTCCTCTCTCTCTTAAATGTTGTTGAATAACAAGAGGCCAAATCAACGTGTAAGTGAAAGTGTCATTAGCATAACTAAGCCACAGAAAATCATCTGAAGCTGCAGAACCATGAGGTTTCTGAGGTGTACTGTTGGATTTAGGTTGGTGGATGCGGAGGCCAGTCATTGGTATCAACTCCTTCATCCTCCAGGAGCTACCTACATACTATCACCACATCAATTCGTCATGCACCCTAGTGTTCCTCCATGGATATGCCTCTACAGACCATCGTGACCGAACGATGTTGCAGGCAGCGTAACATTGTCCACAGCCGCTCCAGACCCTTTTGCATCTGTCACATGTGCTCAGCATGAACCTGCTTTCATCTGTGAAAAGCACAGCGCTGCCAATTCTGCTACTCATGGTGCTACATGGTGCTGGGCAGTGAGCACAGGCCCAACTAGAGGACGATTGTTTGGTCAGACACCTTCACACCAGTGGCCTGCTGGAGGTCATTTTGTGGGCCAATGCTCATCCTGGTCCACCTTGTACCACGATATCAAAATACTTTTTAATGCTGCAATGTTGGGCATTTTAATATAGTAGTCTACAGGGGAAATGCTGTACAGACACTCCTGTACTGGCTTTATTTTCAGAATTGAAGATTGGTTTTTGCCACAAACTAAAAATTGCTAGCATGCTTAACCGAAATGATCAACATTTAAAATAGTGCTGTAGCACCATCACATCCACAATGAGGGCTGCCACACAGAAGTACACGCACACAGCTGCTGACCATTTGGAATAAGTATGGATGGTATGTGAACACCCACATAGAGCCATGCTTACACTCACTGATGACAACATTTACATCAGACAGAAGGTGTACCTCTAACACAAAGACTGGAAGCTCGGCCAAAACTCTTTAAATGCCTATTGGTCCCATCTTTGAAAACATTGACTACTGGCAAAAAAACGCTCTCAATGAGTTCCTTGTAATATCTGAGCGATCTCACACGTGGCTGACATTACAAATGGTTAGCCAATATATTTTAATAACAGGACACAGCCACTACTGCAGTCCAGTCTATTCATTTTAAATAAACAGAGATTTGTTTGAAACTCAGTGCTAAGTACATGTCCAGACTCTACTTGAGTGCAGCTATTTAAGTCCAGTTCCTCTGCGGTTGTGCTGTAATAGGGACCTGGGCAGGCCTTATTAGCGATAATCAATTCACTAACCTACATTCCTGCTCCTGATGAAAAAGGACAGACGGGCCTTGGCTGAGCCGGTCCTGCAAAAGTCATCAACACTGTGCCACATTCCTTTCACTCTAAAGGAAAAGTGATGCTCCTTTCCCAGTTTCCAGGGGCTCCGGCAGTATTAGGTCTCGGAAAAGACTGAGCAGAAATAAAGTGGCTGTGTGCAGATTTGGCCTCGGTGCGTTATGATGCATGGAGTGAATGGAATCATCCAGTCAAACCTTTCAGCTCAGCGATGCTGGCAAAAACAATCGCCGATCCAAACCTGCACCTGTGAGTAACGCGACAGCGCACAAACACAAAATGTTCTCTCGTGACGTCAAATGTATTTTCCCCTGCTCGTGTCTCCGCACACTTCGAGAGTTCAAAGGTCACAGTGACACGCTGCTGGCAGTTGGTACTGTCCGTGAAAGCCGCTCAGCTGCCTCCACTCATCTCGGACCACGTGATTTTTCCAAGAAAACGTCCTTGCACTCTCTCTTTGAATAATTCCTTCCTGCATGATATCCTGCTCCAATTTCCTGTTCCCACAGAAAATACATTAAAACAAAGGAGAGCTGGATGTTTTAAATATGCAGTTTGGTTATGATATTTGGGACATAAAGCAGATGTCAAGAGTCTGCACAGAGTGTTTCTTTAACTGCGTATACGCTACAGTTTCGTGCAACATTGTGAAGAAACTTACAGCTCGCCAAGTCATGAATTAAATCCCTCAATGCTGGGATGAAGTGTTTTTCAAACGGAGCAAAAGGCAGAGTGGGAACTTTTCAAACATAAATGTATTCAGTTTGCTTCACCCCTGACCACTCCGGTCCAGACCCAAGAGAGACCAATCTGCTGCCCGTGCATATGCAGGCTCAGAACCCTTTTATTAGTTGTTATTTCCATAAGAATTAGAAAATTCAACCTTCACATGATCTTATTCATCTGTGGAGGTTATTGGGACAATCAGTAAAGAAGTGAGAAAGCCTGCATGATCTGACATCATTACACAGTTCAGCAATCGTTTCTCAAACATGCTGTAATTACCGTGTGAGCTTTCATTTTGAGGTTTTACAGCATTACTTCAGTCACAGCTTTCAACATCTCCTCTAGAATTATTCAGAGAAGAAGGTAGAAGTCTACTCGAGCATTCTCTGGCTCCTGCACTAGAAACTTATGACTGCACATATTAAATATGACCTCATTAGAACTATGATATATTTTCAAAATTAAGGTAAATATAGGTAAAAAAGCACCCAAATGTTTTTATTTATTTTTAACACATCCGTCTGAATACTATAGTCAGGGGTGTGATTTGACTGACAGGTGTCCTGTCAATCATCAGTGTCTGCCAGACCTCACCTCAGCTAACTGGAGTAACTGAACTGGACATCATTACCGACTGACTTTGTTGCACAGACCATCTGAGATCATACTTCAATTGCACTGAAGACATTCAAGGCTTTTATTGGTCTTCTGTCTGAGGGGTTTTAGAAATGTGTGTCTGTCTATAATACAGCCTACAGATGTAATCAGCTTACCAAGCTTGCTAGTGTTAGCTGACAATTTAGCACCCTGTCATTCAAATACTTCTGGCTATAAAAAACCAACATGGCAAAGCCAAAACCAACGGGTAATTTCATGGTGGCTTCGTCCTTTTTTATGTAAAACTCTATGGTCAGCCCCATATACTCCCATGTTAACAGCCTGGTACATAAAAACAGCTAATGGCCTCAATGGATAGTTTCCCCCATCATTCCATCATTGAAAAGTCAATTTTTGTATATAAGCGATCCTTTAGTACACAGTTAAATGTTAAAGTTAGGGGTGTTTGACAGGAGGAATAAGCAATTTTTTGGACAGTGGAGGAGGGAAGGCAGCCATGTGCAGCGTGCATACCAGGGCTCGGCCCAAATGTCAGCACTGCTACTGTTTTTAATTAAGACATGGTACACAGGGAGGAGAGAAGGAGAACATCAAGGAGGAAGATGGTTTGGAACAGCTGGATGTCGCAAAGCTAATCTGTATTCATACCAGCTGTGCAAGCAGCGGGAAAGGGCGGTACTTTGCGAAACACTGCAGCAGTACTGACAAATGAGCTGGAATTGATCTACATTTGAAAGCAGTCAAGCTGTTAAACTCTCCTAAATGCATTCCAGTCATAGAAAACGTTCAGGAATTATAAGTGTAAGTTTGGATTTGAACCAGAATACATTTGATGATTATCAACTACAGTGGTGTGAAAAAGTGTTTGCCCCCTTCCTGATTTCCTAGAGTTTTGCATATTTGTCACACTTACATGTGTCAGATCATCTAGACAAAGATAACCCGAGTAAATACAAAATGCACTTTTTAAATGATGATTTCATTGATTAAGGGAGAAGTTATCCAAACCTACCCGGTCCTGTGTGAAAAAGTAATCTCATCTCTTGTATATTCATGAATTATTTGTGATTAATTATATATTTTTTGGAAAGCTGAGTTCGGTTTCACTAAACACAATCAGGCCTGATTAATGGCAGCCCTGTTGAATCAAGAAATCACTTAAATAGAAGCCGTCTG
Source organism: Hemichromis elongatus (assembly GCA_015108515.1). Lineage (NCBI taxonomy): Eukaryota > Metazoa > Chordata > Actinopteri > Cichliformes > Cichlidae > Hemichromis > Hemichromis elongatus. The sequence goes on from VUQR01022027.1 coordinate 9,119, forward strand.
ACAAAGTGAAACAGGCAAAAAAGCTCAAAACGCAACACATCATACCATGATCTAAAGCACAGATGTCGAACTCCAGGCCTCGAGGGCCGGTGTCCTGCAAGTTTCAGATGTGTCCTTGATCCAACACAGCTGATTTAAATGGCTGCATTACCTCCTCAATATGTCTTCAAGTTCTCCAGAGGCCTGGAAATGAACTAATCATTTGATTCAGGTGTGTGGACCCACCGTGGGATCTGAAACCTACAGGACACCGGTCCTTGAGGCCTGGAGTTCAACACCCCTGATCTAAAGAAACCACTGAGAAACAAAGTTACTGACATATATAAGTCTGGAGAGGGATACAAAGTCATTTCCAAGGCTTTGGGACTCCAGTGAATCCACAAATTAAGAAAACTTGGAACAGTGGTGAAGCTTCCCATGAGTGACCAACGGACCAAAATTAGTAGAACACATCGACAACCCATCCAGGAGGTCACAAAAGAACCCAGAACAACATTAAAGAACTACAAAAACGTCATGATGATCCCCAAGACTCCGAAAATACTCTGGACTACTAAAACTGTAGACTAACGAGACAAAAGTTGAACTTTTTGGAATGTAAGTGTCTTATTGCATCTGGCATAAAAGTAACACAATAGAACACACACACAGAAAACTAACATCATACCAACAGTATAATACGGTGGGGGTAGTGTGACGGTCTAGGGATGTTTTCGAAGCCTCGGGACCTGGAAGAGTTGGTGTGGTAAATGGAACCATGAATTCTAGTGCCTACCAAAACATCCTGATGAGAATGTTCAGTAATCTGTTTGTGACCTCAAGCTGAAGTGCACTTGGGTTCTGCAGCGGCAATGATCCAAAGCACACCAGCAGGTCCACCTCTGAATGGCTTAAGAAAACAAAATAAAGACTTTGGAGTGGCCTAGTAAAAGTCCTGACCTGAATCCGAATGACATTCTGTGGCAAGACCTTTAAAAGGCGGTTCATGCTAAAAACCCTCCAATGTGGCTCAATTACAACAATTCTCCAAAGATGAGTGGGTCAAATTTCCTCCACAGTGATGTAAAACACTCATTCTCAGTTATCGCAAACACTTGGTTGCAGTTGTTGCTGATAAGGGTGGCTCAACAAGGTATTTGTTTAGGAGGCGATCAGTTTTTCACACAGGGCCTTCTAGGTTTGGATTTTTTTTCTCCTTGATAATAAACACTTTCACTTACCGGTAGATACTGCATTTTGTATTTATTTGTGTTATCTTTGTCTAATATTTAAATTTGTTCAATTATCTGTAACAAACATGCAAAAAAGTAGAAAATGAGGAAGGGAGCAAACACTTTTTCACACCACTGTAGCTGATGGCCATGATAACCTAACACCATTTAGTTTCATGTCATTTAGCTTTTTAGCTTTTCCATGATCAAAAGTTTTTGCTTAGTAGTAAATTAGCCCAGGAACTCAGATACGTTTTGTTTTGTTTGTTTTTTTTGTTTCCAGATTTGAAAATTAAAGAAAAAAAATCTGTGAAATCACCAAACAGTCAATCAGTTTATTAAAATTCTTTCTTGAATGTTGTATTTAAATGAACGTTAACATTCGGGTCCGATTTTAACTATGAAGTGAGGAAATAATTTTAATTATTTTTGAATAATTTTGTGTAGCATACCCTAAACTTCTAATCTTATAATAATCTGATAGAAGCATTGAAACGAACCAGCGTCAGTTGTAATGAACAACTGTGGTAGAATCGAGATGAGCAAACGCACCAGAAGGTTGAGTGTTTGTGAGATGACTAAGATAACGGGTAGAGATCCTCTCTGCCAGTTTCATCAAACCACTGTTATTGCAAGCTATCTAAACACCTTTGTGAATATCTTAACAGCTAGAAAAAATACTTGCATAATGTGACTGTGTTTCCATGCTGTGAATAAATGTTTGTGTAGAGTCTCCGGTCTGGGTTAAGGGGGGATTCCAGTCATAAAACTAAATGTGGGATGACTTACCTCCTGCTCTGGTTTGTACAGCTATGGACAACAAGACCCACACCCTCTGGTCTCACCAGGGTATGGTTCATGACTAGCCACAGAAAGACTGAGCCATCCAAAAGAAGAGGGACACACTCCAAACCAGAGTTAGATTTTGTTTGATTTTCCCCTTTTTCTTTTTTAAAAAAGTTCATCAAGTTAAACAAATTGAGAAGAAAAAGACACCCTGATAACATCCAGCTTTTATTTTAAACCTCTGTGTCAAGAATTTTTTTTGCATGCACCAGACTGACACCATTATTGTTCATAATAACAGTCTAATATTTGCCCACGGTCTTATCCAGCAAACATAACAACGTTAGCATTCATTTAGAGCAGATTTATCTGGCCCCTTGGTGAATGCAGTCGGTCTAACATCCACTTTCTTTCACTTGTTTTTGTGATCTTACCTACTGCTCACCTCTAAAGAGTCAGATATTTATGCCAACGGGAATGGTTAATTTTTTTGTCCACTTTTTAATGAACATGAAGCTACATGTTGGTTGATGACAGCAAATTCCAGTGCTGGAAAATTAAGAGAATGCTCTCCATCCATTCATCCGTCCATCCATCCGTTCATACATCCATCCATCCATTTTCTGCCCCCTATCTGGGTTTGAGTCGCGAGGGTAGCAGTATCAGCAAAGAAGCCCAGACTTCCTCGAACTCCTTTTCCAGCCCATCCAGTGGGACACCAATTGATTCCCAACATGGATTTGAAGGCCTTTATCTTGAGAAAGAGCCCAACAGCAAACATTTCTTCCTGTCCTTAAACATATGCCTATGATGACAAAGCAGGTGGCTTGACCACCACAAGATGCCACCGGCCATTTCCATCACTACTCCATCAGCACTTTAGTGCTAGGAAGCATCCACCCCGGAAACTTCTGTCCTCGGGATTGTTTTCCAGACAGCTGCCTCCCTCATGGAAATACACCAGGACAGATCCTAATGGAAGCCAGATGAGTTTAAATTCCACAACAATAATTACTACACTGCATTAAATGGCTTTTACTGTACACACTTTAACACAATGCACATCTGCCACAGTTTTGGGCGGATGTTTGTCCAGGAAGTTGCTATGACAACTGTTTGAAGTCCGCTCTAGTGATGGATCCTGGGACTACTGCATGTGTCATGATTATGTCACTCTTGGTTTGGGGGCATGTGTAAAATATGTTCTGGAGGTTTATTGTCTGAGTAAGGAAAATGGCTGACTGCTGTTCCAAGTACTTAAAACAAATTAGGACTTTAACTTTGAAAGTCCTTGTTGTAAAAAGTAATTGTAACTAACAGGGACAGTTTCACTAAGCAATTACACCAGATGAAGACATATTATTGTGAAGAGCAGTATCTGATATGAACAGTTAAATGTTTTGGTAATTTCTAGGGGAAATGTAACTCTTATATCTGTACACTCTGTACGGTATATATAACTATAATCATGCGATGAGTTAGCTTAGCTGCAAAAGTAATTGTAACAAACAAGAACAGTTTCACTAAGAAATTATATCGGACCTATTGTGAATATTTTGAATAGTAATAAGAGAAAGGAACAGTTTAATATTTTTGTAATTTTCTGTCTGTCCACTTTAAATATGTAGCTAAAATCAGTAGGTTAGCTTAACCTAGCAAGAAGCTGGTCACAATGGTAAACAGCTAGGCTGTCTTTATCCAAAAATACCAAAATTCTGTCTACTAGCATCTCTTAAGTAACACTTTCTCACTTGTTTAACACCTAAAATTACATTTTACAGCCTAACACTGTGTGCTATCTCTACTTACAAATAAGAGTTTTAAAGGCACAACGCATTGAAAAATATTGACTAAACAAAGATCAAGTAGAACTTCTGCACCTTTGAAACACTTTCAGGGGCCAATATCAGTTGTTAGATGCTGCTCTTTATAACTGTAAAACGTTGGTTCACCTGTAATCATAATATAAATACTAAACCTTGATTCTCTAAATATTATGCATTTGGATTCAACTCCTGGTCTTACCAGATGATTAAAATCTAGACTTGTACCCACCATCGTCGTTTAAAGCATCTTATGTTGTCCCCACAGGGTTCTGGTCTAATAAACGTTTATTTCCATTGGTCACCTATCCACTTAACATTGCTACAAAGCAAATGTACCCTCCTGCTTTCATTTAAAACACACAGGTTTACACGGAGCAGTTTCAAAGGGCTCCATTGTTGTCAGGTGTATGAATTCAGTAACTTAGCTGCGTGATAAACATTACTGGCCTCTTGAGGCTCACTTAATCCCCGGGCAGAGTTTTGATGTGGGCGAGCTGTCTTTGGTCTCGGTGCAGTCAGACTCTTGAAAAGGATTCTGGGTCGGGGTCCCCCCTGCTCCCGTCGTCTGCCTAAACCATCGTGCCTCATGTCTTCTCCTTGATGTGGCAGCTTTAAGTGGCCATAATAAAAATTAAGAGATCATAAATGCAGGATGGATGCACCATGTGTTTTCCTTTATAATGCATGAGCCCCTAGTGAGAGGTTTAACTCCCACTCCAACTCAAGCAACTGAACTACTCTCTGCAAGGTTTTCATTGTGTAGTGTGTGTCTGTGTGTCATACTGACAGACCACAAGTAATTCACTGTGGCGCAGAAGACAACTGTTGGTGGGTTGGTTGTCTATGGAAGTTGACTTACTGCTGCTATAATAAATACTTTTTGCATTAGCGATGGATCAAATGATTTTATACGGCTTAGTATTTTAGCCGTATAAAATCATTTCTTTTTTTCTTGTGTCGATTCTGAAAGCTGAAAACTTGCCTTTATAATTCCCGGCATTTATTTGTGATTAATCCTGCGATTGATTTGCCAGTTTGAATTTGCTGGGACGATGAATGTTTCCACTGGATACAGTCCTGCCCTCCAGTCACAGATGGAAGCGTTCAACATGTCACATGGATTTGTTTCGAAGTTAGGAAGGCATGATTCACCTCAGACACCAACCTGAGGAACAGTCCCGGCTGACTCACACAAGCTTTGCATACAGCTATGCGGAGGGGGCGGTGAGGTTGGTGGATGGGTTTCCCTGAAGTATTTCTACCATGTGCCACCTCCGATCGTCTGCCACTTTTACTGTAACTCGAGGGGAGCCTGTGTGTTCCCAAAGAAGGACCTAGACTGGTAAAAATCACCCACCGTATAATTAGCTTTTTTAGCATGTGACTTCTTAACATCTTTACCACACTGGATGCCTTTTACAGACTGCTGGGAACAAAAGGCTGAATGGTAAAGCTGAAGTTTCAAACCAACATTTCCACATAGGACAGCTCTGAGACGCTGACGGCCATCAAGGTTTTTTCTTTTGGGAAACTTGTTTTGTCATACTCTCTCCTTAAAAATATCAATCGCTGTCAAGCAAAGGCTTTCCCATAAAACAGACTCCCTTATGTCTGAAGAGAAGCTCACTGCCACAGTTTAAACCAGTCACTCCTTTTTATAGCTGAAATCTTCAGAATACAATGAAAGTTTTAACTCCAGCTCTCAAATAGAATGGAGACAGTGCTTTGCAAAGAATTTAAATTCTGCTGTCCAAACCTTTTAAAATTTAAACCCAAGTGACATTGAATGTGTTTTATTTAGAGATTTTAAACATGACAAAAGAGACATGACTTAAGCTCACAAATATGACTTCGATTCCTGTTAGTGAGCAAGATAACTGACGGTCTTTCAACTTGTTGCTCACAGAGCTTTTATCCTGCTTTGCTAAATTAAATGCTTCACAATAGCTTTGATAACAAGATGCCAGACGGGAGACCAAAACTGAAAATAAAGAGTATATATTGATTTAAATGCGGTGTAGGGAAGCTATGGCATGGCTAAGTTAGATTGACTTGGACTTCCATAGCTACTATTGCTGTAAAGCAGGGGTCCCCAATCCCAGGCCTCGAGGACCGGTGTCCTGCAGGTTTTAGATCTCACCCTGGGTCAACACACGTCAATCATATGATTAGTTCATTACCAGACCTCTGGAGAACTTCAAGACATGTTGAGAAGGTAATTTATCCATTTAAATCAGCTGTGATGGACCAAGGACACACCTAAAACCTGCAGGACACCGGCCCTCGAGGCCTGGGATTGGGGACCCCTGCTGTAAAGGTATGCAAGGTATGCAGAAGAGCATCTTTGATGGCACAACACGTAGATCCTTGAAGCAGGTGGACTGCTGCAGCAGAAGACCGCATCAGGTGTCACACCTGTCACTCGCAAGGCTCAAACACCATGAAAGCACAGATCCATCCTTGATTATATCAGCTGTTCAAGCTGGTGGTGTAGTGGTGTGGGTGGTGCCCACATAGCACCAACTAAGTATCTTTTAAATACCACAGCGTACCAAAGGATTGTCTGAGACTATTTATCATCTCTTTATGAACACTACATGTTGTAATGGCTGCTTTCAGCAGGATAACACACCATGCCACAAAGATCAGTATAGACAAGAATCTGTGAGGAATGTTTCTGGCCTTGGTGGATCTCTGATGTGATGAACTAAAACAGTTTTAAACAAAACGGGGAAACAAGCTCTATCAAATAAGGTGGACAGTGAGTATATTCCAGACTTATTCTTTCCCTGTTACAGCAATTTCAGGAAGAGTTACGGGTGTTCTGCTTTTATTAGCTGTTTTAGTTTAGTTTTAGCTTTTTTGCTTTAGCAGTTGTTTGAAGTACACAAAGGAGCTGAACACAGCAGCACAGGAGTCCCACTGACATCTAATTTTATTGTGGTGTAAATGCAGAACTAGAGCAAGTTTAAATATAATAAACCGGGTCATGGACTTTCTGTAAATTCAGCAAAATGTTTATCTTTTTAAGTTGAAATGAAAATACTGAGCATCAACTTGCCAAAAGCTCGTAATGCACAATTTGAAATGTAAAATATTGAGACCGTCTTTCGCTTGAATAGGCCCGTCTTTATCGCATGCTAACCCCACAGATGACACAGAGATATCCCTGGTTAAATGACTCTTCACATACTTCCTGCATGTCTGAATTTGGGAGTTTTGGCGATTAGTCTTATTCTTTTGTCTAGCTGATAATGTAATTTCAGCTGAGCTGTTTTTATGGTCAGAGGAAAAACAAGGAGATTGTTGGGAAGCACAGGATGTGGTTTTCTCATCTTGACAAGTCTGCTGTCATCGCCATGCAAATGGGAATGACTGGAAGCAACGTGTCCAGACAGAGTGGGTGGCTGCGGCCCTTTCCACCCTGAACAGCAGATAAATAGACGCCCACACTCTGCTACTGCTGGGCTCTTCTCAGGCACTTGTTGAACCTCTGGCATCTTATCATTTGTCATATGACGCAAACATGTAACCGCTGTACAAGTTGGGAACTCCTGACTGGTCTCCTACTTCTGGCAGTCTTTAAGACAAAGAGAAAGCACAGGTCTGCTTTAGATGTCAGCTCCATTTCTGCTAATTAAGAGAGTTAGGAAAAATGCTGTATTAGAACAACTTTTTGAATCTTGTTGAAGGATGTGGAGGTGTTGAGTTATGCAGCAGTAGATTTGTGAGACAAGCAGAAAGATCCTTGGCCAGATAAAAGCATAGGTTTAATTTTCAAACCATACAGTTTTCAGTTATTTTATGTTCTCAGATTTCCTCTAGTGTAATTTAGGGATATGCAACGCTTTTGCACAAAACTAAAGTAGTGGTGTGGCTGTAAAGTTTTACACAATAAGGTTCTTCAAAATCACACAATAAAGCTGTGATATTAACGGATCTTGATTGTATTGCTAAAGCAGGTTCCCAAATGGGTTTTGTAGTCAGCGGGATGTAATGTGGGTGTAAATCATAGACTGTATATAAAAGATGGCCATTGCCATCGCAGGACATGAGCATGTTTAGATTAGAAGGAGTGACAATGAAATGCTAGCGAGGTTGGATAGAGAAAGGTTTTAGCGAGTGCTTAAAAAAAAGCTTCAAAACAACATTTCCTTTCTGAACCGGTAAACACATCAATCTTGACATAACCATACCCTAGAGCATGTACTGTTTTATCAGTTTGTCACCTGTTTTGCTCCAAATCTAAACAAAATTTTAAAAATGAAAATCATCTCGTATCAAATAATACTTGAAACTATCCAAATAAACTTCAAACCTATAAGGAAAGTCGTTTATGTCATGGTCAGTGGAAATTGACTGTGTTTGAGGGAATAATTGGAGACACGGTAGGAGACGAAACTGAGTTTTAAACAAAAGGCAAGCCGTTTATTTGGCTGAGAAAATGTAAAAACTAAGACAAAGCAAGCACGAACAGGGCAAACCTTAACCTGAAACCTAACCTGGGAAATCACGAAATAACTATGAAAACTATGAAAGACATGGACATGAAACTGAACATGTACATGTGACCATGGAACTATGAAATAAACTGAACATGCTAGACATGAAACCAAACACACGATCTGACAGACTGAAAGAAAACAGACTAAATATACACAGGAGGTGATCAGGGGAAGTGGAAACACATGGGGAAAACAGCTGACTAGAATGACATCATGACTTCACAGGGAAGAGTAACACTACGCACAATGAACATAGAAACAAGACTTTCAAACAAAAAACAGGAACATAATGGGACGCAGACATGACATGAGCTTGACAACACGCGCAGACATGACACATGACAGGTTAAGACACACAAACCAACAAGGGACACTTAAACACAAAGAGATCTAACAAACAAAGAACTAAAACTGAGCAACCTAGAAGCTTAAGATGACTGAATCAACTTAAACATAAACAATGAATATCAAAATACAGGGAAACTAAAAACACTGGGTCACATGACCCAGGACTGTGACAGTTTCTGTTCTTAATGGCCTGTATAGCGCTTTACTTTGTCCCTAAGGGCCCCAAAGCACTTTATACTACATTCAGTCATCCACCCAGTGGTGATAGCAAGCTACATTGTAGCCACAGCTACCCTGGGGCGCACTGACAGAGGCGACCACAGGGCCCTCTGACCACCACCAGTAGGCAACGGGTGAAGGACACATCGACCGAGACTGTTGGAGCCGGGGCTCGAACTGGCAACCTTCCAATTACAAGACGAACATCCAACTCTTGAGCCACGGTCGCCCCGTTGTCATAAATTACTTTCTATGACTGGAGTTCTTTTTAACCAGAAGAGGTGATTGGAAGTAATACAGGTTTAGGAACACTTTACTTTCCAGTCCTGGGGGTGCCATCCATCTTTTATATACAGTCTATGCTTTGAAGGCTGTGCAATACTTATGGATTTCACAACTATTTATTTAAAAAAAAAAACAGAGGCAAAAGCAAGATTTGATGTCATGAAACTCTGGAGAATGATGACTTAAACCTTGTTACCATAGTTACATTTCAGTCCATGACTCTGAGGCACAGATATAGGCTTTTACATATTGTATTGCTGTGTTACATTTGACTTTTTACCTCTATGTTTTTCCAGTTTGCATATCCCTCCTCCATTATAACTAGTTAAGTACTTGGACATTACAAAATGAACCTCATTCTGCAGCCTTGCCTCCCTCCTTTATTCTGGCACTTGTAAAGTGATAATGGAGTCAGAGTACACTTTATCTTGGCAGCGTGTCAGACAGGCCTGTACTGTCAAAACCTGTCAGCAGAAGCGGCGTTCACAGCCTCGAGCAGCTCCATGTCCGTTCAACCCTCGAAACAAGTTGACAGCAGCATTAGGATGTGCAGCCCCGCTGACTGCCAGGGAGGCCCTGGATCAAATGATAGCAGCTGTTTGGGCGTATCCTTCCTCCTGGCAGGCCTGATCTTACATTTCAGTGTATGATCTGGCCTGGTGCCCGTGTCCTTAACATCTTCATTTACAGTGTTTATTTAAGCTTCACCTGCAGGCATTTACATCGATAAGCACAGCGTACAGACACAGTACTCATCTAGATGCATTCGTGAAAATGGGAAATGCACGAAGGCTTTTTGAAACTTGAAAACTTGACTTTGAATAGAATTGTATGTTTCTGGGGGTTTTTCTAAAATGAAAAATTCAGATACTGTTATTCTCCGTTACAGCTGCTGTAAACGTGACCTCAGACGTCTTGTCTAAGTAGGCGTTGCTGCCCGAGAGCTTTTTCACACAAGACTGTGAAAAGTGCTCATGAAACTGGAAAAGTCCCTCTTCACACTGCATCCCGTTTACAATCATATCAGCAAATTGATCAAGGGCGTTTAAACCACGTTTGAAGTCATGTGTTGATATTTCATCCATTTCAGTTGTGTAAACTTTGAGAAAGAGTGCGTTTGCGGTCTGTCGGGTTTGTCCAAACCCATTCCAATGAGCTGTGGTCTTCCCTCCAGCTTCCCAGAACGTTGCGTTTTGTGTAATAAACCCTCACATTCTTCTGTCTCCTCCTCATCCGTCCTAAAGTGGGCAGCTTTAGGTTCGGTAGGAATGGTACGGGAGGCAGGGCGTCATTTTACCAGATGGATCTGGACGCTGGATGTGTACATGTCTGTCTTACTATATATATATATATATAAAGAGAGAGCAAAAAGTGCAGTTTTGAATGTTTCCTTCTTAGTGTGATCTTTATTAAGTCTTCAGGAAACTCCCCGTCCTTACTGCTGCATCTCTAATCTTATTTCAGCACATTTATATCAGGGATTTACATAAAAAAGCAAAATATATGTCAAATTTTCAATAATGACTCTCCAGATCCAAAGAACTAGACAAGAATACATTTGAGATGTTAAAGAGCTAAATATTTTTAATGAATGTTGGTCCAGAAGCATAGCATCTGTATTTGGTGATGATACAGTACGTGATTGTTATGTTACAGTGACTGTGTACAAGGATTATTGAGCAGACTACTGAAAAACAAAACATGCAGCTCATTGCGGCTACGGGTCATTTGTGCCGATGTAAACGTTGTAATTGCACTCGGGTGCAAAACGATCACACCAAGACCGTTTGGAGGAGACGGCCTCAGTCTTACTTTTGTCACTTTCATGTGCAGCACTTTGCTCAGCTCTTTTGTTTTAAAGGACCGGATAAATCAATTTGAAGCGTGAGCTACAGTAAGCGTCTTTTCGTTGCCAGGTATTGTTTGAATTCAGACACCGTAGACGTTCACCCTGGATTTACTTTATTTTCTTCTGCAATAAGCAGACACGATCTTCTCACACGGTTTGTTGATGCCGTAGCAAAAGAAGCGAAAGCTGCAAAAACATCTTTAACGTGACGTCGGGGTGTGAAGATATCCGATTTTAACATCACATCATATCACACATCAACCTTTGTGGTCAAAATAATATACAATAACTATATTATTGCAGTATCTGTGAAACAGTCATAACAGTAATAACAAATGAAATCACCTCTGACTTTGTTGGATCTGGAGAGTGAGAGCTTGAGACCATAGCTGTGCTAAGGTATACAGAAAGAACAGTTACACGTTATGATCTTATCATATATGCATCGTTGACACTGTATTGATCATTTTAAGGTATACAGTTATTGTGAAACCCCAGTGTTATGTTGTTGGTTTTATTTTATGTATTTATTTTTTTACAGGTCACAAGTCCATCCTTCCCTGTGGTAGTCAAGATGGGCCACGCCCACGCTGGCATGGGAAAGGTGAGTCCCTCACAATTCGTACGTGAAACTGCTGTTTTACCTTCGAGCATATTTACCACTTCAAGCTGCAAAGAACAAAATAAACACTCAGAAAATTTCCTCTGATTGCAAAAACAGCCTGGATTTAGTGTTAAGATGAAACAGGGTGCTTGGGGGGGGGGGGTTCAGCTTCCAGCCATAATGTCACGCATATTAATGGAATATGCTGTTTGCAATTGTTATCAACTCTTTTTACGTTTGCAAACCTCAATTCAATTTGATGACAATTACAATGTTACCTTCAAAAGCAGCCTAATTACTTGGATGACCTATATTAGTGTCCAAGAATAATTTAGAGGGAATAATCAATCACCGTTTTAGGGTGGAGCCTTTAGTTATGAAACCCGAGGAAAGGCTCAGTTGGTAAAGAAGTTAAATAACTCTTTGCTGTTTTCACCCGGCTCTCTCCCTTCTTCTCACTCTCCATCCTCCTCTCTCAGGCTTTATGCACTCACACAAAAGTTAAATGATACAGCAAATAAAAGATGTAGACTGGTCCATATCAGTTTATATATCTGGAACTCTCTCCCACAAACATTAAGAACTGTGGACTCGGTCGTTGTTTTTAAAAAAGCAACTCAAAACTCACATTTTTAAAACTGTTTTTGGTTAATTTTAGTTTGTTTTATATTGTATGTTTTATCTTTTTATTATTTTTTATCTTATGTGCAGCACTTTGTGACTCTGTCTAGAAAGGTGCTTTATAAAAAAAAAAAAATTTATTATTTATTATAGCACTGTTAAAATTACCGGCTGCTCCCGGACATAGCAACATTATTTTAACCTGCTGTCTCTTGGATCTGGAACTAAAACTGAAGCCCATTTCAACCAGAATAGGAACAACAAACCAAATTAATAAAGTACATCATTTCCTTGGCTCGCATTATCCCGGCAGTGGACCATAAGGTTAAAATCAGCTAATAAGCTAAGCTACATTAGCTAACATTTTTGTCTATATTTAGACAACAAATAAAAACAAGCAGACACTTTATAAGTCACAGCAAACCCGCTTTATCAGAACAGTTTGAACTTTTGCTGTATTTCAGTTTAAGCGTGTTTTAAATCTGCACTACTTTGTGTCATTACAAATTTACATTACACAAATGTCAAATGTATTTTATTACAGAAAATAACACTAAAATACGCTATTTTTAAAAGAGTCTAAAGTCACCTATGAGATGAAATTTAAATTAAATATAATATGCATGTCAGGGTTTTCTTTTTTTATTTTACACACAAGTCGCTCAGTAGCTCAGATTTCCTGTTTTGCCGGGTCTCACACGCACATACATCTGTCTATATTCCATTTATGCAAATTAAACATGATACTATCTTTGGTTGGTCTGAGGTTCAGACAGGAGGTCTGAAGCCTAAACTGCTGTCTGTTCTAGTTTTTACAGACATGCGGCATCTCTGTAAGGATTCAAATCGGCCACAGTAGCCAAATTGCTCTTACAGTAAAGTTGTAAAGTGAGTAATGTGTTCATCAGGGTCAAACGAAGTGTTAACCTGGTGGACAAACAGTTTTACGTCTTTGTTACACAATAGCTCCACTAACAATTTCCTACCATTTACCATGATTGCTGCATAGAAATAACTGTGGACTGATGCTAATCATCTCTGCTAACTACATAATAAGAAATGAACTGTGGATATTTTTTTTCAAAAGAATTTGTGTGTGTTATTTATTTATTTCAAGACACGGAGTCACATTCTTGATACAATGACATAATTCACACATTTAGACTCTCCCGTTATTTAAATATACACGGAGCGACACTTTCTTTATGTCTTTTTCCCTCGTCTGTGGGCTTGGTTTCCTGTTCAGGAACCAGACATGCTATAGAATTTCCCATGAGCCTCATGGGGAACTTGGAAAGTCCTTTCAGACTAAGATCTTGCTTTGCCCCTCAGACCTCACAGAACTCAGAGAATGGACACGAATATGCAGCATTTAGGTCAGCGCAAAAACCTTCTAGTTGGAGCAAAGAAATCGAATGTGTCAGCAACTCTTATATATTCATAATAAATGATGCTAAATTAGGACTTGGACACACCCATACTACACTTACATGTAATACGCTAATTTATCACTAATACATAAAAGAAAAATATTTCAATTTATAACCAAAAACAGGAAAGAGGTGCTTTTATTCAGAAATTAAGGCACATA
>VUQR01022035.1:5478-20238 GCA_015108515.1 Hemichromis elongatus
TAATATACCCTATTGGGGTAAGTAAGGGTTAGATTTGTGTGTTTGTGTGTGTGTGTGTAGGTGTGTGTGTGTGTGTGTGTGTGCGTGTGTGTGTGTGTGTGTGTGTACTTCTACTGCTTTTTATGAGCAGGAAAAAAAAAATCTGTGTATACAGTCACAGTGTGGAGCTTGCGTCCCTTTTTGTAGACAAAGACCACGTGAATTAAACATTTTTAATTATTAATTATTAATGAATTCTAATATGAAGACTTGGTTTGGGGTTATGGTGAGGATTACAGTTGGACAAGATGGTTCATGTAGGGTTATTTCTTGTACACACACACACACACACACACAAAACTATTCTTTTCGGGGGCCACGGAGTATTAAATGTATATTTTATAAATCCATCATAAGACAAACTAACTAATGATGTAAAGTAATGCGCCTTTTGTCCTGTTTCCTCCAATCACCTCCACCCAGTCGCGACAGATGGCTCCCAAAGCCTATTAACAGGGAGTTTTTCCTTCCCCCTCTCGCCAAGTACTTGCTCATTGAGGGTCATCTTAATTTTGAGGATAGTCTCTATTATTGTAGGGTCTTGAGGCACTGAGGTCACCTGAACTGAATTTATTGAAAAAATTGAACTGTATATTTTGAATTATTGAAGTTTTTCTCAAACAAATATTTCAAAAATATTACCTGAGATCTCAAGCTTCTGAATACGTACCAAACTGGGATGGCAGTCTTTCAATCAGCTATCACCTACTGAACTTATACTTTAAGGCTTACAGATACACACATGTGTGTGCACGCATATTTGTCTAAGTTCACCTCTCAGTTGGGGAGCATGGTGGAAAAGCAATTACCTTTTAAATAGTAGATTATGAGTATTAGTCCAAATTACCACTGACATTACCTCATTAGCCACTAGATTAGGACAACAGAAGTGTTTTCAATTGAGTTAGTAACTGAACACACAATTAGATCAGTGATCCTAAGTTTCACTGGATCAAGTAGATACAAGAGTTTACTGCTTAGTTGAGCCAAAAAGGCTTTCTAGTCGTTTACCTTACTTCAAATTTTCACAGCTTTTCTTTTCTTTTTCAGTGTAAATATGCTGTATTAAAAAATTCTTTAAATTACTACAAATAGAAATAAATAGTAACCTTAAATGCTCAAAACTTAAGATGAGTACACATAAATGCACTTGCAGCTGCCTGCCTCATTGTTCATTGTTCATTGTTCTTTGTCTACATTTTGTTATAAAATCTAAACATAACAAACTCCAAAAGGTCTCTAAGATTAGAATGTAGGCTAATGCCATTCCCTGTGTTTACATATTTTGCATTCATTCATCTATTGTCATGGTCTGTGGCTCTGTGTATGAGGAGTGTGTGGGATGCCCCGGTGGCCAAACCCTCAGGATGGGCCACCACCATCACATCTGCATCCCATTTCAGCCGTTTACCAGGAGGACTATTTAATCCTGCGCTGATGGATGCTCCATGCCAGTCCAGTCACCCCTCAGTGATATCCGGCGTTTTGTGTCTGCTTCCTGCCTGTCCTGATGCCGTAAACAGCTGGATAGTGTAGTGGTAAGACCATACACCAGGGGTCCCCAACTCCAGGCCTCGATGGCTGGTGTCCTGAAGGTTTTAGATGTTTCCTTGATCCATCACAGCTGATTTAAATGGCTAAATTACCTCCTCAACATGTCTTAAAGTTCTCCAGAAGCCTGGTAATGAACTAATCGTGATTCACATGTGTTGACCCAGGGTGAGATATAAAACCTGCAGGACACCAGCCCACGAGGCCTGGAATTGGAGACCCCCGCCATACACCTTTGGCGCAGAAGTCGCAAGTTTGATTCCCTCCCAGTATCCAGTAAGGGTCCCGGCGAGGCCCCCATGCCAAAAACACCAAGCCCTGGAATGGCGCGGCGACAAGACACATTTCACTATATGTTGTACTCTGTATGATCGTGTGTGTGACCAAAAAAGCTTTTTTCTTTTTCTGTTTTTTTCTGTCCTCCTGCCTGTCCGGATCTCTGAGTGCACCATCTATCCTTGTCCCTGCCTCCTCAGATTTGCCTCCCACGGACACGTCCCCCCAAATCTCCACGGTCCGGCTCTCATCGCAAGCCAGATTACTATTGTCCTGTTTAGTTGTGTCTCTCCATTTCCCTGCTCACCAGTAATTTTCTCCCCTTTCTGTTGCAGCCACCAACTGATTATGGCTTCCCTGTTTTTTGTCTTCCCGGTTTTCCTTCAGTTCCACGATTTTGCTTCCCTTGGTTGTTCTGGGTCACCTTTTGTTAAATTAATAAAACCTGTACTTGCTCGCATTAAGCGTATTGAGTTTGCTTTTGGGTCCTGCTTGTGTGTACAAACTGTGGTTCATGACATCTATTAAGTATACCGTTAAGGTACTATGACTGTCAATGGCTGTATTTCAGTGTAAAGCACACTCTAAGTAGAGGGTCTAAAGATGACAACAATTGAGGCCACAAAGTGTGCTCAGTTTTCTGGAACTCCGTCCATAACAAAACAGAAATAACCAGATTTATATTTGGCTGCTTTCGTCCATCAGGTTCTCTTTTTTTGTCAGGAGCTGTGAGCCTCAGAGCGCTCCCGGAAAGTCCTGCTCTGACTATTTGCGATGCATGCTTTGTCTCCCCCACTGTGTCAAAAAGGTGACATTTTGTTTCATTTTCAGGAACAGGATGCAGAAGCAAGGAGCCAAATTTGTGCTGCGTGCCAAAGTCAAGGTGTTTGCAGACGTTACAGCAGAACTTGACAGTTTGGCCCCGTGATCTAATTTACCGTGCACAATGTGTGCTGTGTTTATATGACCCCTCAAAATGACTGTCGAATTACAATGTTTACTTTGGAACTAGTATTGTTTTTCTTTGAGGTTTAACCATTTTCTATTTGACATTTATGTCACCTTTCTTTTAAGCATTTTTTCCTCCCATGTTACCTTTTCAAAGCTGGAAGTGAGGTGATTTGCTAGAAAGAGCAAATAATTCAAGTGTTTGACGGTGAAAATACTCATTATTTTTAAGTAAAAGTCTACTTGTGTGAATAGTAGCACTGACCAATTATTTTAAAGACTGACTGGTTTTATATCAGTTTATTATATACATGGTTGAATTAAATGAAATAATATAACTTCCTGGCTCTTGTTTACTGGATAAGAGCCAGGATTGTTCAGGATTGTGTTTTATGATCTAAACCTAGAATGTTATTAATTTATGTAAATTTTTATTGTTATTTGTCATTAAGTAGTTAGTTAGTAGTTAGTTATTATTGTATAATATAGAGCTATTCTTTAGGTGTGTGAATATGGGATTGTCCAGTCTAAGAACAGCTTTTTCTTTATTTTACACTGGATTTGAGAACTGTGTGATTTGAAATTACCACAGGATCATGTCAGAGTGGACGTGTGCCTTCGGTTTGCAAAGCTGCATCTGGACAAGGCTTATGGAACAATGTCTACTGGACAGACGAGAACAAAGTGGAGATGTTTGGCTGCTTCGCAGTGTCATATATGAAGAAAACCACACAAACAGGACATGAACTCCTCTGTATACCAAAGTACCCTAGAGTCAAATGTGAGGCCTCTGTCTGAGAGCACAAGCGTGGCCCAAAGTAGGTCAGCCACTCGGGACAATGATCCCAATGATGAGGCACCGAGGTGAAAGTTATCTTCAGTTGCAAGTACTCTGGTTTGATCGATAATAAGTTGGACTGGAAGGGCCATATGGAGGCAGGGTACAGTAAGAAAAAAAGACAGAGGCTGAGGCCATTCCACTCCTGCTGTGCAGTGTGGACAATATAATACTTTTATTTTTGCTGTGGCCTGCAGGAGTGAAGGAGACCACACAGCAGACAAGAACAGAGAAGACAAACTTATCAAGAAGGTCGACTCTGTGGTCAGGTCTGAACTTGAAACAGTCCGGCACTGTTGTGGTAGACAGAAGAATGCTCTTAAAGCTAAAAGGAGTTATGATCAAACCACACACCCACGCCATGCCCAGGAGGTTATCACCAGTAGCACCTTGAGTCAGACTGATTGCACCAAGGTGCAAGGCGGCATGCTCCGGAAGGTCCTTTAAACCAACCGCTTTTAAGCAGCTGTTTAGTGAGCAACAATAATAATATGATTTCCATATTTCCAGCCAATAGTTATTGGCTGTTTTATTTGTTACTTTCATCTGTCTGTCTAAACTCACACAAGAAAAAGAATTACTTTAAACTACTGAATCATGTGTACTTTATTCTTCACATCACTTTACATTCATAAAATCTATTTACATCAGTTTCTGATCAGTCCTAATATAGATGAAAAAGAAAGCTGTTGAAGCAGCAGATAAACATACCTTAAATGTGGAAAAATATCAACCATATTTAGCACAGTTTTCACCTGTCTTTCCTCTCAGGTGAAATCACAGCTTAAAGTTACATCCATGTGTAAACAGTGTGCTGGGTTATGCTACGCTTCCACATTGGCGTCATTAAGCTGCCAAATGAAGCCGTTTCACAGCTGATTTAACAGTTTAGATCATTCAACTCTCCCTCCTGAGATCCACGGCCTGTCATTCTCTGCAGCTCTTGAAATAATCTTTCACTAGCTTCCCCACCCCCCACGTTTTGTTGTTGGCACAGACGCCTGCCAGTGGCATCATGGCAGAAAACACCAAGCCTAATGAGATTAGTACTCCTAATTTAGGAAGTGAAATACATTCAGATTCCCCTCAGTAAAAGGCAATACTTATCCAGGGAGGTAATGTTATCTTCTCTCTCCTGCAAATTTAAAGCACCAAGAAAGAAGCTATAAAAGAAAGATGCTGAAAAAAATGTTCTGTGCTTTTGTGTGTCAATATTATTCTAATCTGGTCATTAATATTAAAATTCAGACTCTTTCCAGACAGATTTTTTTTTTTAATGACAGCTTGAAGCTTTAATGTGTGCAGTGTAGCTGCAGTTTTACTGGCACCTTCAGAAAAAAGGCTGTGCGACACTTTAACACAGCAGACATGAAGCCAGCAAATTGACAGCTTCAAGACAAGTTTTGTCCTTTTGATGAAAGATGCTCGCGTGTCTGAGTGTAGGCAAGAAACTTCAGCTTGGCATGCGTGAAATCAATGTTTTCACACCAAAGGTTATATGTTCCCTGCAGCGACTGTCTGCATTGTATGTGACTTGATGTGTACGTGTGTGTCTGTTTGTGTGTGTGTGTTTATGTGCGCGTGTTTACCTGCAGGCTCCTAGCTGTCAGAGTGCGGGGACTGGCCACATAAGTGTGTAACCGTCCATCCACTCCTCTCAGCAGTGGCTCAGAGTCTCGAACATATTGCAGGTCCCTGGATGTCCGCAGGTCAACCACCTCCATGGACTGACTCACGTTCTGAACCTGATGTACACAAACAAACACACACTGCTGATACCGTCAGTGATTACTGTTTGTCCCCTCCATTGCTATTAATATTTATGATTGGTTTTGGCTGCTTTCCGATTACTGGCACCTGTTATTTCTTTCCAAACACCTGTTGTTTGCCTACAAATATGGCTGCGTGGTGATATGATGAAAAACAAAGGGCTAGTTCACTAAATTTTTAACCCCCCATGGTAATTAGCATAGCAGGAAAAGTTGTTACACACTGGTTTGAATGTTAGCGTTAAACCAAGAAAACAAAGGCTATATTTCAATAATCATTTACTTATTATTTCATATTATTTTTATTAAGATTTTTATTGTGAAATGAAAGAGCAGGAACAATCATGTCGTTGCTGTTGGGCATAGCTTTAAGGTCCGAAAAGTAAAACCAATGTCTTCTTTTGTCTTGTTTTTAATGGCCAACAGAGGCGGCACATAGTCCTATGGAAGTCTATGGGAAACATTGTATAAAAAATTTGATCCATTTTTAAATCTTGAGCTTCACTCAGAGGAGTTTTCAGATGATGATGATAAAATGGTAATAAGATTCTTTGGAGGCTTTAAAAAATACAACAGCAAATAAAATAGCCGTTTATTTCTATAGAAAATCATGAACTTGGTGATTTATGTTTGCTGAGGCCTTATAATACTCATGTTACTTTTCTGTCTTTTATGTAAAGCATTTTGGTATACTGCTGGTTTTTAAATGTGCTCTATAAATAAAGTTTGTATTGTATTGTATTTTTTTTAATGTATTTACCTAATCATTTAAAATAAACATTTTAATGTGCGTTCATAATTCTACAGCTGAGCGTGCTCTCGGTGTGCTGCTATTTATTTCTAAAGTGATTGCTGCATATTAGAGTTCTGAAAATTTAAAACTGATACATTTAAACATTCTAGCTTACCGTCTCACAGCCTAATAAACTGACTGGAAAGATGTGATAGATGTGGAAATTGCTTCAGTTTACTGGCTGATCAAAGTAAAATTAATCTTGACGATTAAATAGATATACTTGAAATGTGTGCTCCGTGTTCTCATCGCTGCAATTCCAGCCGTGTAAAACAGACTAAGTGAATTTAAATTAAGTATAAAAGCATTTATACGCTTTTTGCATCACCAAATCAATACATGCACATTTCAGAGACGATGCAGCACACAGTCTGAGCTGTTTTAACTTTACGCCTTGGCTTCTTTCCTGACATTAGCAAGGTTAACAACTACTTACACAAATTAAAACATGCTTTAAATGAAATACTCGGTGAAAACAGGCCACTTTGAACATAACAGCTGACCAGGTTATGTGCTCAATGTAAGTTACCATAATCACGGCCAAGACCAACTAATTCACCAACCATGGTGAATTAGTTTATGGCTCTAGTAGTGACATGGGCTAAGGAGGAGGCAGCAGGAGGAAGACATGCTGTCAGAAATGATAGTGATGCTAGTGTTAGTGTTACACACTGAAGGAGGACAAGGGTGCCACACCAGCTTACAGCTGCAGATGTTTCAAAAAACTGATGTTACCTGTGTTCAGCCACAAAAATTTGCATTTTCACTGAACAAGAATATCGTAGCTGTTATTAGGTACTTTCAGTACAGCTTGCTGTGTTCAACTTGAGACAACACTACCCAGTCAAAATTCATGCTCTCTGCTGGAGGTTTCTTGTGTGATGTCATGTGCATATTCCTCGAGAGCCATCCACCATAGTAGACATGATGCAACCACTGGTTGTGAAGTGAAAAAATGTGTATTCACCAACTGGTTGCCGAGTGATTTCTGGAGGTTGGTGGCAATCTCTAAGTGAAATCACTTGTAAACAGAGGGTTTGCAGCACAAACCGATTGCTCTGGTCACTAGCAGACTGCCACAGTCGCGTGTAGTTTCCATGGAAGATTAAAATGACTTTCCAAGACGTGGTGAAACAGCAAAAAGTGCAACACAAACTGTAAATTGAGACTGGTCGCCTTCAATCTCAAAGTTGTGCCACAGCACAATACATTTCAAAGCCAGAGTTTTTACTCTGAAGACAACCGTCTCCACTTACAGTTTCTGTTCCATTTTTCACAATTTCACAATTTCTCTGAAAGCAACTAGCAAGTGTTTGCTAACAAGCAAGTTCCATAAAAACTATGGGTGACCAAGGCAATCTGCTGTTGTCAATCACAAGGTTTCCTAACAACTGTTAGTTGAAAAAAAGTCACTGACCATACTCTGGCTCTTTGATACTCTTTGATATATAAGTGGTTGATGGTGATGGGACTCAAAACCTCAAAGTAAAAATAATATATTACATAAAGTTTATGTCCAACAAGGGACAGAGTTACAATCAAGCAAGCAACTCTGAATGTCAACTTTGCAGCACTGTATAGTGACACAGTGATCCTTGGAGTCAATTCTACCAACAAAACAGTCACAAATGCTAATGTGCTGGTTTTTAGCAGATTTAACTGATCTTGAATGGGAAAAGATGAAAAAGAAGGGAAAAAAAATCACCAAAGTTATCCGAGATAACCTCTGAGGTGTTTGAATATCTGCAGCAAGTGCTACAGCAGTTCTTCCCAATTGGTCAAGATATTTCAGTGTGAACTAAAGCAGTGTACCAACAGACTGACAGATACAGTCAATCTGTTCATGTGGTCAAAAACATAAACTGCATGCAGAATGGTTGGGTTTTTGAGCAGTTTTATTTTTCTGTGGTTTTAAGTGTTTTTTTTTTTATTTTATTTTAACTTAAATTATTTATTAATTCAATGTAATAATTTAGTTTTGTGTATTTTTTTTAATTTGCTGCACTAAAGGAAGGTGGTGAGGGTTTTAGAAATAGAATATATTATTATTATTATTATCATTATTATTTCACAAAAATTGTGAGCGCCGCATTAAACATTTTTTATCACAGTTTAGAAGCACCAGCAATTCCTGACCGAAAAAGCAGGGAATAAATAAATAATTAAAATTACTTAGTGTGAGAAAAATATGCTTTATAAATTAAAAGCAGTTCATGCTTCCGGTTTAACATCCCCCATTCACTGCTTAACAATATGATACAAAGACGCACAGTTTGAATTCCCCCTGTTCCTCTCTCTTAGATCTCATTAGGTCCATTTTAACAGAAGTTCCTCTCCTTTCGTGTCCTGCTTTAAAGAATAACCCACACCCCGTCTCATTAACCAGGCAGAGAGTGTACCACACACTTGAAATCTCTTTTAATGTTGAATGAAAAACAAGTGTTAAAAAAATCTATTATAAAAATGACCCAGATATTTCCAGATATTCAGGAGTGATATGCAAACAAACAAACAAACAAACCCACACACACATCTCCTGTAAAACACATTCTGTGGAGGCCAGACAAGCAAAAAAATATATATAAATAAATAAATAAAAAATAAGCGCTCACACTCATAGCAGGATCTAGGTGTCACTTCCAGAGACACGCTGAGCTGATTAAGATTCATAAATACAAAAGACTCTCAACAAGAGCAGAGCGAGGACAGAAGAGGGAGTTATTTCTGATAGTGTTCATCTACCTTTTTCTCATTTCTCTCTCGTTTTGTGTGAAGCGAGAGCAGGATGTAACAGCACCAGTGGAGGACAAAAAGAGTAGTAATCTTTGTGATATTACCATTGGTGTGCTCCGGTTTACTACAGCATTGGTGAGAAAATGTGCCATCGTGTGCGAGGCTGAGAATAGCGAATGCATTCAGAAATGTTTGCTTGCTTGATGCCGTTCAATAATTCATCAATTTCTGTCACAAATCGCTTTTATTACCCTCTCTTAGGACACAGACGTAAACGGAATAGCCACATACACACACACACAGACATGCAAAGAGTTACACGCAAATGGTCGAATGCTGAGCTGCACCCACGACACAGAACAAAGTGTTTCTTTCCCACCCATCTGTCAGCGTTGTTTTGAGTTTAAACTCTTTTGGCATGCTGAATGACTGGCAGTCTGCAGAGGATTCGGCTACTGATGTATCAGGAATACATCTGTCAGCGAAGCCCGTGTGTGTGTGTTCATGTGTGTTTTTGCAAGTGTCAAAACAAAGAGACAGTCCAGTGAATATTTTCATTCCAGCACACTGCCTCTGCCTCGTGCTGCATGTCAATGCTGACCACTGAAACGTGCAGGGAGGCGCTGAAGGCGCGAGGCGAGCACTCACAAATGCACACGCACCTGCTCGGTCAGCAAGCGTAGCTGTCGACTCCGAGGATCTCGTTTACAGAGGTTCCGTGCCGGGGCGACCACCGTGCACACGCACCTGCCGTCGGGATCTGAGGCCGTGCTGTACACCTGCCAGCCTTCCTCGGAGCCCGGGTACAGTCCCTGCACACAAACACGCCCTGTGTTAATGAAGTCACTGCGGGGTAACACATAACCAGAAGAGAAGGTGAGCAGTGGAAAGTACAGAACAAAACATATGTTGTGGTTTTGTTTCCAATGGCGCTGATTTGTAGCAACGCCTAAATGCACACTTTAGTTTGAAAATGAAACACTTTTTCTAATGAAACAAAATTGTGCCAATAATCCCTTTTATAGAATATTGACATAGCAGCACAAAGTTAACCAGACAGGAAAAGCTGTTGGTAACTTAAATAACTGACACTGGCAAAAAGTCACCGGCTTTGGGTTTTCAAAATTATACAGTTTGTTTTGGCAAAAATATTCTTAATTAAATAGCTTTGTTGTTTTATACATATGGATCAAACCATAACAAAGCAGATGATGTACACTTTGCAAAAATAAGTTAAATTACAACAAGCTGGGGCCCAACTGTTACCATTACAAATCAAATAAATACCTCACCATTGGCTTAACTAGTTCATGCTCCTGTGACATGGCAGACCATGGGTCTGTTTTTGTCAGTAAACAGACTATAAGACCGTGAATGGCTCAGACGTCAGGCATTTAACCAGTCACAAGTCAGACTTTTGAAACCATCAAATCAAACTGGGAGAGATTAAATGATTTATGGTGAAAGAGCCTTTTTGTTCCGCATGCTGCTGCCAGGTAGTAGGACAAAAAATGTGGAAATGCACTAATGCAGGAAGCCTATTGGTAAAACAATGAACATCCAGAGATGCATGGAACAATTCATTCATTTAAAGTTGTGCTTCATCTGATGAATCTAGTGTGATCATATTCAACATTCTTGTGAATGTTGAATATCTTAGAGAGACACATTTTGCACTTCAGCTGTGAAAACAGCAAGAAACAAAAGAAACAGAAAAAAGCAGAGGTTCAGGTATTGGTGGTTATTTTATCTACTTTGTCAGTCTGATTTAAATTTAGCTTTAGATAAGGGGCCTCATCAAATTCAGAGGAATCTGAAAACTGGATGCTACATTTAGAGATGAAAGCGAAGCGCTTCAGTGCTATGAGCTCACTCGTATGCTTTAACATTGCATTAAAATAATACAACACAATAGAAAGCAAATATCAGTGATTAAAATTTAAGTTGATGAAGAAATTAATTGGTTGCTCATGCTGTTGCTAAATTAAAAAACAAAACAACCAGGTTTGGTTGTGCACTGGTTAGGACTGTTAGCAGGGCAGAAATCATCTTTTGTGCAGATTTGTGGGAGCTCTGGGGAGTCGGTGACTTTTTGCCAGAGAGAACAGCAGCTCTGTCCGTGGAGGCAGAGAGTAGAGACTCTCCAGTAATGCTGCTAGCTTTCCTGGACACAGACATGTTGGAAACGTCACAGCTGATTTTAACAACAAATGAGAAATATCACATCTGGGCATGGATGTCGAGCACAATGAAAACACAGAAAGCGCACAATCTCCGTTTGACAAACAGAAAAAGACACTTAAATCATGAGACACGTGCTGGTGAGGTCACGCAGAGATTTACGTGCCGGCTACAATGATTACCACATAAAAGGAAAATATCTGTTCAGCCCCGATGACTGCAGTCTGACCTGAATAAAACTGAGATGCTGAAAAGAAGTGTGTTGGCTGAAAATAAAAAATACATGCAAACACTTCAAAGGCTACGAAACTAAGATTTAACAGTGACTACATTCCCCCCCAAAAAGCACAGAGCGGTAACTCCTCTTATCTTTATTTCTACCTTTACACACAAATATGAGTTGTTGTTGTTGTTTTTTTCAAACGATGACTGCACATCTCTCATGAACTGTTTATATGTATGCCTACTTTTATCTGTCAGCACATATTGTGCATGGGAAGTAGGAAATGCATTCATTCTTAAGTGAGGCAGTTATTGAAGCATGTGATTCAAGATAAAATAATTCATAACACCCTCAACAGTGATCACATCAAGTGAGGGAAAATATTTTTGATAGATTTTATAGATTTTTTAAAATCTAATTAAGCCTGACTTTCTTAAGATAATATTCTGGGTACCTTGGAAACGGTAGCCAGTACAAATGATTGTGATAATAACACAAATTAAAGCCGGATCAATATATTGGTGCGGACTGATATATTGGCATCATTATCTATAATTGCCGATAAATGAAAATTTAAAAGGAAGTGATGCGGATAAAATATTTCAACCATGTTACGAGTGTTGAGGCTGCACAGTTTATCCACCAGAGGGCACTCTGCAACTTCCCTATTGGCAACACGTGATTGGAAGGTAACAAACACAAGGAGCTGATCAAAGCAGAGTCAGCAAAAACAAATGATCCATAACTTTATGTAACAGTGAAACAAGTTTATTTTTAAGTTGCATTGTCTTATCACCTTAGTGAGTACCCATAAATATCCTGCCTTCAGCTGAACACATCTAAGACTAAATAGACGATAACTGATTTTAGGAGAAACACTCCTACGTACAAAGTCACTTTTATTAAAGGTCAGATTGTGGAATGAGTTTAATGTTATAAATACCTTGGAATAGTTATTGATCCAAAGCTTTAATTTTAAAACAAACTGTGAAGCTGTGTGCAGTAAGGGGCTTTCTTGTTTCCACATTGATAAAACCACGATGATTTTGTTTGATCGTGCTTTTGTTGAATCTGTTTTATCCTTTTCTTTGGTGTTGGATTCTTATCTGTAAATAACACAAACTCACTCGATCAAACTGTTAAGTGCTCTAACAGGCTGACTGGTTAACCACAGCATCCCTGCACACCAGACAGTTACAGTTTCTTCCTTCTGGTCGAACGCTTCTGCTTCCAAATTGTAAAACAACAAAAGTTAAAAATAGCTTTGCTGTAGCAGCCATTACTCAAATGAACAAATTAGTTTTTATAGTTTTTTTTTTTTTCCATTGGCGGGGGCGATATTAGGCTCAAGGTATTTTTAGTCATTGTTTTATAAGTATTTGGTACAATTGTCACCTTTTGTGGCTGTATTGAGACTGTGCATATAACATTGGATGGCCCACGACAGCAGAACAAATCTACCTACAGGCACAAATGAAGTAATGTGAACCTGAACCTGAATGTTAGGGAAACTGGTTCATGTTTCCTGTGTTTGAAAGGGACTAATATACATTCAGTATCCTGAAGTTATTTATATATTTATAGTAAATGTAGTTAAATTCTCAATTTAATTATCTCTTTTTCTCTCGCTTAATCAAAGAGTTCTGTACAAGGGTGCCAGAGGAGGGGTCTACACCAGCCCGCTGGATTGCCATATAAAGTGTGAAAACTGCATAAAGTGCAGAACAGAGTGCTTTCCCCCCCCACAGTATTACGCAGCAGGAGACACGGTGTTCCAAGTTATTAAGAATGAATCTCATCATGAAAGTGGGTGAACTGCTAAATGACACTAGCTCATGCAAGGAAAAGCACCTGTGTGTTCATTTACATAGCTAACAAAATGCTCTTTTTTCTTCATCCAAAGTGGTTCTCGGCTTTCAATACGTTCACAATTCTTATAAAACTATCAGCTGCAAAAATATGTCTACTCCAATACTGTGCTTAAGTGGCCATTAAAGTCCTCCTGCTGCAATCGAGTGTTTTTATTCACTGAACTTTCAATTCCTACTTAAAAGTCGAAAATATTGCTTTCATAGTACACATATTTTTTACTCCACTACATTTATCCAACTATAGTTACAAGTTATTTCTCCTGTTACAATTTTTCACAACCGTCCCAGAGACTCAAAACTATGTCCGATCTGTGATAAATTGTTGATTCAGTGGTTTCAGGTAAGCTGATAAAAAAGGACAAAGCTGTGTTAGCAGATTTTCTTCCCTATGGATATGAACAAGTACTTTATTTGCTCTGTGGATCATTTAATAAAGCAAATCTGGCTGAAATCAAGAGTAGCATGTACAGACACTTCAACAACAGACGGCATCAGTTAGTAGTACGAGTTAGCTATTAATAGAAAGCACCTCAGCGAGCTAATGTGTGAAAAAAGCTGGGTACAAACAAACACACAGATATAAACTCATGTTCAGCTCTTGATTAGCCAGCAAGTATAAACGTATTATTTAACCGTAGCAAGAGACTTCAGTAAGAAATTAAAATATGACAGGATTTGTTCTGTTCTTTAACCGCCTAGCACCAGGCGTCCACATATGTGGACATCACATTTTGGGTTGTCTAGTCTAAAATACTAAATTGTGCTCTACAAGGGGCTGATATCCACTTACGAGGACATTATACTGACACTGTTCTATCGAAATTTTAAACAAATATATTCATATGTGCATCTCATTGTTCTCAGAAACAAAAATTAGGTCCAAAAAAAAATCTGGTAATTCTATGTTTTTACATTCATCGGGTCCCGATACGCCCATATTATCAAAGAGAAATTAAAAATGCATGCCATGGAAGAGTTCGGGTCTTAGGAGGTTAATGTTATTTATGGTTTAGGACAGGGATGTCAAACATGAGGCCATGACCCAGAATCAGCCTGCCGAAGACTCCAATCTGGCCCATGGGACAGCATTGTAATATATAAATACATTTGGTTCAGTTTCAACTATATTTTTGCAAGTTTTAGAGCTTTTCCTACTAATAAAAATGTCCCCCGATGGCAATCAATACAGAAAGTAAATAAATGACAGAAAGTTTATGTTTCTTCAATAAAAAGACATTTTGTCAATTAACAATTACTGACGACAGACTTCAGTAGCATTTCTTCATGTTGAAGAAAAACTTCATTGTTTTAACTGCACTTCTTTTTCTTATATTTAAATTGCTTCGGGGACTAAATGTGCAATAAAATTTCTTTACACTGACAGAGAGGAGAGTTTCATGAGTTCGGTCCATTAGGATCAAAGTGGGCTGCATGTAGGGATGGGTATCGAAAACCGGTTCTTGTTGAGAACCGGTTCCCACTGTTTCGATTCCGTGGAATCGTTAACAATTTTTACAAACGATTCCCTTATCGATTCC
>VUQR01022050.1:4259-20167 GCA_015108515.1 Hemichromis elongatus
TTTTTGTACGTCGGTTACACTCCTCTGCAAATAATTTAAAGGTTTGTAGGTTTGCGAGGTAGATAAGAGAGCGTCTGGCAGTAACACTAAAGTGTCTGTTTATGCAAACATCACATGAACGCCAAGAAGCCTCAGTGAATGGAACAAGATGAACAATTATGATGCACAATTGCAAATAGAGCACACTCATTTCTAACACAGAAGATGGCGAGACCTAATATCTCCAAAATAATGACCCTAAATTAGGATCCCAGCTTTGCCTTCTCAGTCATCTGACATTTTCATAAATATTTATGAATGACTGTAGGAAAGGCATACATATTTGGCCCAAATCTGCACTTGATGGGTTTTTCGAGCCAGAAATACAAACCTTCTGATCTTCATGTCTGGTTAGATTCTATCTTTCTGTAGCTTTCACGTCTAAAAAGACAATTTACATGATTGGATTTCTGCATTTTAATAAGAAAATGACACACAAGTGGTACAAAATTGTTTTGCAGTATATAGTTACGTATCTATGACATAAGTGGGTAAGCTACAATTGTGTTGTATTAACTCCACCGCCAAATGTGACAATATAAAGATCCCCCTAGCACACAGAAACAAAGAAATTGCAGCCACACCTTTAAAAAATCTTCTACAACATGTTAACATTACTACATCAATTTATATATGCATTCACAGTATATAAATTTCCCCTCTCGCCCCTGTGGGAGGTCTATCCTTCAAGCTTGGGTGCTCTACCAGAGGCCTGGGAGCTTGAGGGTGCTGCGTAGTATCTTAGCTGTTCTTAGGACTGCACTCTTCTGGACAGAGATCTCCGATGTTGTTCCAGGGAACTGCTGGAGCCACTCGCCTAGCTTGGGGGTCACTGCACCGAGGCTTCTGATTACCACTGGTATCACTGTTACCTTCACCCTTCACATCTTCTTGAGCTCTTCTCTGAGCCCTCGGTACTTCTCCAGCTCCTCTTGTTCCTTCTTACTGATGCTGCTATCAATCGGTATTGCTACATCTGTCGCTACGGACATCTTCCTCTGCTTTTCCATCACTACTATGTCCAGTTGGTTAGCCATCACTAGTTTGTTTGACTGTATCTGGAAGTCCCGAGGTCTCATTTTGGCATACTTGAACGCTATGCCGGCCACTAGGTTATGGCGTTCCATGTACTGAATGTCCTGGCTGCTAGCATACTGGACCCTGCTGGTATGTGCTGAATGGACTTTACACATCCTGCACCTGAGGTCTTGCCCAGTGTGTTGGACCCCAGCCTCTATGGATCTTGAACTTAGAGCTTGTTCCTCTGCTGCCATGGTTAGTACCTCTGTGGTGTCTTTTAGTCCATCTTAGTGCAGCCACTGGTAGAATTTCAGGATGTCAGCTACTTCCTCTATCTGCCGGTGGTACATACCGTGCAGCGGCCTGTCCTTCCATGACGGTTCCTCTCCCCTCCTTTTTTTGGTACTCACTAAGCACACGGTCGGTTGTGGCCATCTTCCTGATGTACTCATGGATGTCCGTTGTCTCATCGTCAACAGTGGCTCTGACACTCACTAGTCCTCGGCTTCCTTCTTTTAGCATAGCGCACGGTGAATTGATTAACAAGAGGAGCACTTAACAAAACGGTGATACTGGCACAGCTGTAAACACATGAAATGTGGCTTGAAAACAGTCCCAAGCAAATGCACCGATTACTTCGTTTGTTTGCTACAAATGAAATATTTCAACTATTTTAGTAAATAATACCAAATCATAATTTACTCATCTAATAGAGCAAACTTTTCATGGGATTGTACATTAACATGAAAAACAACAGAATGGTGCCACTCTGTAGAAACAAATCTGCATGCAAATAAATGTGTTCTTGTCTTACACTTTTTCCCTTAGCGATCAGCTGCGGCCATCCAGGAAGCCCCATATATGGCCGCACGGTGGGAAACGGCTTCAATCTCAATGATGTGGTCAGCTTTGTTTGTAATCGGGGTTATGAAATGGAGGGGCCTGCACGTGCTCAGTGCCAGGCAAACCGCCAATGGAGCCACCCACCCCCAACGTGTAAAGGTGGGGAGAAAAGTTAAGTGTATTCACCCCTAACCTTATTTATCCCTAACCTTTATTACCACCTTAGTCTCTTTCTTTATTTACAGTTAGTGCCTTCTCCAGTAGCAACCATCCTCATTTACCCCTGTCATTTTTATCCACCTCAACTCTACCTCTAACTTAACCCCTTCTATTAACACAATCACAACAGAAAAAAATTAAATTTCTTAATAAAAATGCTTTTAAAAACTTTAATTTCGATGAAGCTTTGAGGTAGATTTAGAGCTCAACATATATCTAACTTTTTCATGGCTCCAGTCTCAAGAATAAAAACTTGTTTTCAGTAAGCCATCAATCTTACGCCCTGATTGTCCAAATAACAGTCAGAGCAACTAGAATAGCTTCACTCATACCAATTTGTACACAAGCTATCGGCCTTTTGCCCAGTTTACAGAATGAAGTGCCCATGAATTGGGTCAAATTAAAATGTACCACACTGATAACAAGCCATAACCCTGCTTGAGTTCTGGATCCATTACAGACGAACCACCATCTCATCCCTTAACACTGCATTAACCCTCCTAAACTCCACCTCTGATATTTTGTTCCTTCTTCACCATGTCCTCCTTGGTCTACCTGCAGAACCGCTTTCTAAACAGGGAAAATGAAGAGAGGGAAGAGACATTGCCCTCTCTGGTTCATGCCAAATAACACATGCTTTTCTGTCTCTGTGTCCATTTGTGCTTGTGTGTCTCTGTGTGTCTCTGTGTATAGTGGTCAACTGCTCTGATCCAGGTATCCCAGCCAACTCAATCCGGCAGAGCAAAATAGAGCATGGCAACTTTACCTTTGGCACAGTGGTTTTTTATGACTGCAATCCTGGGTATTACCTGTTTGGATCACCTGTACTGACCTGTCAACCTACTGGACAATGGGACAAGCCTCTACCTGAATGCATAGGTTAGTATTGTTCTCTCTTCCTCACAATCTTTGGAATGACAGTATCGTACCAAAACTGTTTTTGGAATTTATTGAAATGATTCTTGATTTTTTTTTTTCATTTTGTTGCTTTTTATATGTAACTCTTAAGATTCCCTTAAAGCCTAGCAAACAGTGTCATGTCATCTTTTTCATCCTTAATCCTTGCATATATTTTTAATCTGTCCTTAGTTCTTGACAGAAGTAGCTGCACCTCCTCTGGCAGATTTTTGCTGAGTCAAAATGAGCCGTCGATTGTTTTCTTCATTTCTCTCCTCTGTTGATCTCTAGTCGTAGATTGTGGTCATCCCGGATCTCCCCCAAACGGCGTGCTGAGCGGAGATAAGTTTACATTTGGTTCAACGGTTCGATATTCTTGCCTGGGCGGAAGACAGCTGAAAGGAGAATCATCCCGGACTTGTCAGCTCAATGGGATGTGGAGTGCCCCCATGCCATTCTGCTCTGGTAACCATTTTAACCTCTGTTGAATATACGGACTTGAACGTCCACCCTATCAGAAGGACGAATACATAGATAGGAGTTGTAGATGGAAATCGAGACGTCCAAACATGCAGACTGAAGTGCGGAGAGATTCGTGCTTTTATATCCAGCGGACACACTTTCCTGAACCTTTCAGTCAGGGATAATGGAAGGGATGGTTGAACATATGGAAGGAAGGCTTGGCACTAGAAAAGCGAGTATATCAGTATCTGTCTGTTAAAAGGGCTCCGGAGATTAACTCCACCCCACACTTACAGTCACCTCAGTCATGGACTCTTAACCATGTGCATTTCTCTTCTGGTCATCTAATCATGAGACGGTTTCATGGCGTTTCAGAAATGTTTAACCGCTTTTTATCGGTACATGAATGATCCCATGATATGATCAATATAGAAAAGTAAAGCAAGTAGGTTCTTAAAGCACATATTCAAATATGGAAATATTTCAGCTTATCTGTGGTTTTGCATTTTCTCAAGCCTTAGCTGTGTTTCCTTTTCTACAGTCAGTGGATTTTATTACAACGTTGTGGAGTGTAGCTGCAACACTCATTGTTCTGTAAAGTACTTTACACAAGCCTTCAGTCCCTGCTGTATTTGCTGTATATGCATATCTCACTATTACTGGGCTAGACTGTCTCTCCAGACAGAAAGCCTCCTTACCTTCCCTCATGTGTAAACAAACCATCTAAGTTATGTGACACTCAGTTGGCCTGCTGGGGGCATGATTGTGGCTCTCCAGACTGAGAGGCTCCCAGCTGCTGCTTATATAACAAACTGAGTGAAAATGCATTCCAGACGAGTTGACTAAGAATACATTGTTATTTACAGCAATTGCCCAGGGAGACTTGAGGGTGAGGTAGGGTAATGGTTTAAGAAGCAGTGATTCATGTTTTCACCTGGCAGGTCCATGTCGAAGATCTGCAGACATGAGGGTTCAGTCCACAGCAGCACAGCTTGTTCTGTTATTCTGCCTGATGATAGCTGATGAGATAACGCATATATGAAGTGATGCTGTTTGTGATACTTGATGATATTTCCAGGCTGTGAGCGTAGAGCTACTTGAGACTTGGCTCTCTGAGATCTTAGATTTGCAAATTCAATTCACAAGCCGACCTTGCCACTTATCTTGAATATTTATTTATTAGGCCTATGAAATGAAAGACCTTGGCTTTTGCCATGCTGAAAATAACAAGTTGTTATGCCACAGCTTCTAACAAAAGTATTCAAACAGCCTATGGTATTCTAATAATCAGCATTCAGATGCCAGGGAGAGTTTCAGGCTGCTTGGAATTTATTTATTAACAGATTCAGAGTTGGCTGAATTCGTATAATTGAACATGGCTCGGGTTTCATTCTGAGCCAAACTGTAGTTGTCTACCATCTCCACAACCTTTAAGCAATACCTGAACATCTTAGGAATTTTACGCTTACATTCTCTCATGCTGAGAGCTCGAGGAGATTTTTTAAACCACTCACAGGTTTGTCCATTAAATATGAAGCTATAACTGCGAAGGCTGGTGAAACAGCTTTTCTGTCTTCAAAGGTTAAACAAGCCTCTGACCTCCAAAACCTAAAAAACTCAGTTATTAATACGCCCTCTACTGTTTGTTTGATCTGAACATAAAACTCAAGTAAAAGAAAGGTGTGATTTCACAGGGGACTGAGTGTGGCACTTCAGTAGGTCACAAATAGATACTTTTACTCTTAAATCCTTTTTCAGATTGAACAAATGAAATACTAAAACGGTTCTATTCTTCATTTTTAAAGGTGCCGGGTGGATTTCATTACATTTGGTCATAGTTGGGCCGATGTTTATCCTGTTTTATCCTTAGTTCTTATGCTAGCTTTTAGCTGAAGGCCGTGAAGAAAAGTACAAAGCAAAAAAAAATAAAAAAATAAATGCATTTCCCAAAATGCTGAGCTATTCATTAATCTGTGCTTACTGGAAAACTAAGTACCTTCATCCATCCATCCATCCATCCTTCCTCTGCTGGATATGCAGTGTCAGGTCACGGGGGACCAGACCTCGCTCTCCCTAGCCGACTCCTCCAGTTCATCCAGGGGAACACCTGGGCATCCAAAACTAGCCAAGAGTTATAATCTATCCAGCGTGTCCTGAGTCTAACCCTGAGCATTCGTCCCAGCAGGACATGCCCAGAATATCTCACCCAAAAGATGCCCTGCAGCAATTCTAGTCAGATGAACAAATCACACCTTTTGATGTGGAGGAACAGCAGCTCCAGGATGACTGAACTTCTCACCTTATCTCTAAACGCTCCTTTTGCCCAATCTCATTCTTTTGGGCACTGTCCAGAGCTCATTACCATAGTTCAGGGAGGGCATGTAGATCGACTGGCAAATCGGCAGCTTCACTTTTACAATCAACTCACCACAACCGACCAGTACAGCGTCCACATCACTGCAGATGTGGCCCGTGTCAATGTCCTGCTTCCCTCACTTGTGAACAATATATGAGATACTTAAATGTCCCCACGTGGGGCAGCAACTCGTCATCTGATGAGTGTGCAAGCTTTTGTCAAAAGGTTTCATTTGTTCAAGTTAGTAGAGTAAGCGTAGGCAGATGTGTAAGACCAGTGATTGACATTTTAAGGTCACCTGAGGGTCTGAGAGAGAAGTTTTCCCAGTCCTGTATGCCCATCCCCCCAAAAAAAACATACACACGTGTGCACGCAGCCTCTGTAAACCTGTATCACATGGACCCACATTTGTTGGTGTGTGAGTGTCCACTAGAAGTTGTATAGATGGGAGTACAGTGTCTCTGATGTGTGTACTGTAAATGTAGAAATTCCCTTCCTTTCCCATTGTGTTTTTACATTCTTACCTGCTATTATGTCAAGTTTCTGAGGCAAATAACAGAGACTTATTGAGTAGAATATTATTTATTTACATCTGAGAAACTGAGTTTAAAATCCTAAGGCATTACAAAAGATGTTATATCATCAAATGTTATGTCTGTGCTACGT
This sequence comes from Hemichromis elongatus, assembly GCA_015108515.1. Lineage (NCBI taxonomy): Eukaryota > Metazoa > Chordata > Actinopteri > Cichliformes > Cichlidae > Hemichromis > Hemichromis elongatus. The sequence continues at coordinate 10,762 of VUQR01022050.1, forward strand.
GTAAGCTCAATTTAGCAGCAAGCCTCTAGATATTTGTACTATAATACAAACAGAGTCGATGTGAATTGAGGTTATTTTTTTTTTCAGAAGTATGAATCAAAACCACAAAAACAGCACAGATACTTGTACACTTTGAATTAATTGTCAACAATAAATGTGAATGGAGGCAACAAATTAAAAATGTAATTAGCATTCCAAACTTAACAAACGTGAATCAAGTTATGATGTTATTCACACTCGCACATAATCCGGTGCAATTTTTAGACCGTTAACAAAATAGGCAGAAATAATCAGAAATGTTTGAGCAGAAATATATTAGTCCAGGCCTTGGTATTTCTGTGATAATGTGAGCTTATGTGTGTGAAAGTGTGTGTTCCCAGGAGTGTGCTCTGCTTGTCAGACACAATTTGCTGACCAGGCAGCTCTACAAGGACAGAGCTAGGATCTCTCGCACACACTCACACAGACAAACACATGCACTGCTGCCTATTTACTCGACAGCACACAGGCACACACGTTCATATGCACAATCTTAAGGCGCACTTTTCACACATCTGTCTGCACCCCATTGATATTTATAAGCAGCCATTGGATATTTCTTTTAAAATCCTTTGTCCAGTTTGCAGTTTTGTTTTCCTTAATCCCCACACTACAAATAATGAACCAAATTTGTTTATTTCCAATTTTTTTCTTTGATAAGTTGGAGTCATTTTTGAAGCACAGCTCATTATACAGATAGTGTGTGCTGACTCAAGGATTAGCATCTTTAATTGTAATCCATAAGTCGGTACAAACCTGTGAGGCACCTAAGTCTGAATCCTTTTTGTTTCCATGTAGGTGACACTACTGGTTCGTGTGGTGACCCTGGCATTCCCTCTCATGGTTCAAGAGAACAAACAGATTTCAGGATCCGGTCTAAGGTCTACTTTTCCTGCTCAGAGGGATATGAACTTATAGGTTCTTCAGAGAGGATGTGCTTCCCCAACGGGACCTGGTCCGGCACGCAACCCTTCTGTAAACGTACGAGGATACTTCTAATTGATTTAAATCTATCAATTATTCAATTGTCCCAGGGGAGGGCATGTAGATAAACCCACACGCATTTCCATATGTCTATTGTCTTAGACTTGCTGAGGAATTTCTATGTCTTATTCCTTTTCCATGTCTCTGTCCTGTAGCTGTTCAGTGTGGGAACCCTGGCACTCCCAGTAACGGCAAAGTATTTCGTTTGGATGGAACAACATTTTCTCACTCTGTCATCTACTCGTGCATGGATGGCTATCTGCTCACTGGTCCCACCACTAGGCAGTGTCAAGCCAATGGTACCTGGTCAGGCGCACAGCCCAACTGTACCAGTAAGTTATCTGCTTTGATTTGACTAATATTTAACTTTCTAAGACCCGAACTCTTTCATGGCATGCATTTTTAATTTCTCTTTGCTGTTTAGGCTGATTGGGACCTGATGAATGTAAAAACAAAGAATTACCTTATTTTTTTTTTACCTGATTTTCGTTTTTGAGGAAAATGAGATCCACATATGAAGACATTTTCTTTAAATTTCAATAGAACAGTAACAGTATAATGTCCTCGTACTTGGATATCCGGCCCTTGTAGAGCAAAATTTAGCATTTTGGTCTAGATAACCCAACATGTGATGTCCACATATGTGCACGCCAGGTCATAGGAGGTTAAAGATAGTTTCAAAATATCTTGGGTGCCATAGGCAAAGTACTGTATAGTACGTTTGTTGTTTTCTTTTTTAGTATTTTGTCCATGCAATCATGAGGTGACTTTGAAGAATTTTCAACTGTATGTAATAATTACACTCTATATATGTAATTGGTCTATAAAATCTCTTGCAATACCCTGAAAGTCTGCAACCAATAAACCAAATTCTGTGAGATTATAAAGCTCAGGCAGCACTGTTTTATGTCCTCTTTTAAATTATTATGACACAGTATAGGAGTGAAAAAAAAATGAGCCGCAAATCTTTATATTTTTACTGCAGACAACAAGGTGACTTAAATAACCCTGATTGTTGTTTACTTGACTTTACTTGCTTATTGAATTCTATGGGAAAAATCTCCATAAAACGTAACGTTCTGTTCCCAGATGAGATGTAAGCAAAGCCAAAGTTGAACAAGTGTTAATCAGTGCTACATGTTTACCTTGCACTTTAAAATTTACTTCGCTTAGATGTAAAAAAAAAAATTGAATGCAATGCTAAAGAGTGGAATGCAAAAGAGAATTAACTATACACTCAAAAAAATGAAACCTTACCATTGTTGTTTTCAAAGAAATTAAATGGAATTTACTTAACAGATAAGTTGTTTTTTTAAGTTTAAATAATTTGAATAATTTGTGTTATTTCAATTAAATTCTGTGCGCAACCTGCAAAAATGCTTTGGAGGTTTACTTTAAAAAGTTATTCCAAGTCGTTCTACCCAGTGGTGGTAAGTAACTTCTAAGAAATTGACTTTTTTACTATAAAATGTTGAAGACTCAACAAAAAGCCACTGAGTTAATTTGCCAAAAGATGGTATTTTGCTGAAATGTAACAAATGACTCGAAATAAGCAAAAAACAGTGAACTAAAACAAAATGCCTGTAACATCTATCTTTATGTCTTGTCCAAAAGTGATATGGGACATCACAGAGAAGTCCCATATTATATTAATGCTTTCCAGTATCTATATGCAGTAGCATTCCTAACGTTAATGCACATGAAGTGACCAAGAAAAAAAAAAAAAAAAGCTTAAATCAAAAATGTTCCCGGATGGAAAAAATCTATAAGAATACCTGATTTAAAGGAAATGGCTTTTACAGTAGACTACCCCACATCTATTAACAGGCATGACACTATCTGGGGTGGGTTTAGAAGCATTTAAGCTGCCTATTAGACTATGAAGGACAGTGCCTAAAAAGTACAGTCTGGGGAATCCTAATGCTCCTTAAAAGAGTCCCAGGACAACCTCAGACATTTTTAATATCACTGTTGTTTCATTCATGAGAAGTGAAACCCTCACAGAAATGTGATGAGATCGCACAGTCTGATCAGGAATTCGCTATCAACTGCAAACACATTTTCCAGACAAGAAGCTTTATTGTAGATAATTACTTTTAATTTTAGTCCCTCCAGTCCAATATAGCAGTATTTTAAAACTAAGATTCCTGAGGCATCATTTTATGTTATTTTTTATCTAGATTCAATCTGATCTGTACTTTAGGGCGGGAATCTTATTCACATTTCACCTTCTTGTGCCCTAACTTACCTTTCCTCTATCTTTATCTGTTAGTTTATTACATCTGTCACCTTTGGTGTCCTCTTTCTCTCACTTTTTATTATTAAATTACCTGTTTGAAAAGAGTCTGCATTAATGAACAGTAACAAAATTTAAATTACCTTGTGCCATAGCATGGCCTATAAAGTAATTTTGATCTCCAGCTCATGTTGTCCACTCTAACCCCACTTGTCCATCTTCATAGTGATAAACTGTGGTGATCCTGGCGTGCCAGCTAATGGCCTTCGCTATGGAGAAGACTTCACCATTGGTCAGAATGTTTCATTCCAGTGCCAACCGGGATATAGAATGGAGGAGGATGGCTCACCTGTGAGGATGTGCACCCAAAATGGGACTTGGAATGGAAATATGCCAATATGTACAGGTAAATTATACATTAAAACTCTTAACTGTGTTCAAGGCTTAAATAGTACTGCTCGAATAACCAATAACAAAACAGACCCTTTATATTGCTCCGTCCCATTTAGATACTCCCATTCCTACACATCCTACTATCTCTGTTCTATGTCCCATTATTATACATGTACAATTTATATAGTATATGTAGCGTATTACTTGCATGTTACAAATACTACATGTTATGTCATGCATAAAAATTGTTTCAAATCCACTGAACGGCTAACCTGAGGTACCCCTGAGCAAGGTACTGTCCCTACACACTGCTCCCTGGTGCACCTGCTTAGTGGCTGCCCACTGCTTCACTGAGTGAATGGGTCAAATGCAGAAAAAACAAAAGTAATTTCCCCACGGGGATCAATAAAGTATACATTATTATTAAAATTCAGGGTGGTATCGACAAACTGATCGGATACCGATACTTTGTACAAAAACTTAATGTTTTATTGTTTTTTTCAAATTATAGCTTCATAAGGATTACAGGACATCAGACTACTTGTTCTTATCGCTTAATAATGCAGAATCATCATATAGAAATATAAAAATCCTAAGGTTGTGCGCTATTGGAACACGTTGCCTGTCTGCAGCACTAAAGAACTCTGTGAGAGACGTCTGTCTCACCCTAGCAGCACCTGTCCCTCTCCTCTCCTCCTCTTCAGTTCGCCTCAATATAAGCTTTCATATTCTGTGATATGATTTACTCTGGGGTGTTTTACGAAGTTAGTGCTCTTGCCACATGTATCACAAACCGCGTCTTGGCTGTTTGTGGAGGTAAAATACGTCTACACGTGACTCCGTTTACGCTCGGCTATTGTTGTGAGTGCGCACGCCAAGGGGCTGCAACACATTTATACAGCCGTATTTCACACATGACTATGAAAAGTGGAAGAGGAAGTAGTTCCTTTCAATGTAGACAATCCGAATGATATAGTTTCTTTCCATTGTGTTCCTGTTAATGATAAACTACAAATTTTCCCCCAAATTACTAAAATACCGATATTTTACTATGAGAATCGATACTAGAACATAAATTACTGGTATTGGAGGAATCGATATTTCAGTATTGCGCCTCACACCACTACTATTTACTCACCTAGCTGTAGTTAAACTTGAAAAAATTCCACTCACTAAGTGATAGTGGTAGTGAAGCTGTAAAAAGTTTTACGCAAACCAGAAACGGGGACGTTTGCAGTGCAGCACCATATACTAATTATACGCTAGTTACTATCAGCAACCACTTGCCAACCAGTCGCAGAACAGACTTACAGACTACAGTCTAGAAACTGGTGGTTATCAGCCAGTCACTCACCAGGCCCTAAATAATATGACTGTTTTATCATTTGTTGATAGTACCATAGACCATGGTCAGGCTTGCATGAATAGGGATTTAAACAAAGTGTTTCTTGAACAGATTTTTTAGAAGATTTTGTTTTGTATGCCATAAAACAGTCACTAGTAAAACACAAAGGAGGTTCTGCAACAGAAGAATCCCACATGTACACTTACTGTGGTGCAAGTGCTCCAAGTACACCTTAAACTATGTATAACCCCAGCTTTCTCTGTAGAAACAGCAGATTCTGCTAACTTTGTAGTCAATGCGTCTGGAAAAAGAAATAACAAATGCAAACACTTACATGCGTCACTGTCACCTCCAATGCAGCTGTTAATGCATACAAGCCTCACATGATAAATTTGAACTGAACTGAATGTAAGCAGTTAATGGATGTAACTGGAAGTCTTGGAAGTCCAAGATAAGAAGATGTTTATGGACACATTGTACTAAAATTATAAACTTATTTTTAAATCAGTAGTTGATCGACTACTAAAACCAAAAATCTTATTTTCTCAAGTGAATTTACAGCACAGTCATGTCAACTAAGAAAGAGCATCAACTGCAGCTGTTATAAACACAACACTTTTCCCGCCTCACTCTCTTTCCTAACCCTTCCCCCACTTTCTCCCCCAGCCGTGACCTGCTCGGCTCCACCTGCCATCAGTAATGGGGTACTGCAGGGAAATGACTTTGAATGGGGCAGCAGCGTGAGCTATAGCTGCTCACCTGGATACGAGCTTTCATTTCCAGCTGTTCTGACCTGTGTCGCCAATGGCACCTGGAGCGGCATGCTCCCGCAGTGCTTACGTAAGCATCACATTGAACTTTGGTTGTAAGGACACATCAGTTACACCAATCACAAAATGGAAAATCTGCTTTTGTCCTTGAACTTGCAAAAAAATGGAGTACATTTACCATTTTGTAACACCACAATTGAAATGGGACTTTGTGTGTTTTTCTCTAAATTTAGCCAAATTTTGCGGTGACCCAGGGACTCCAGTAGGTGGTTTCAGAGAGGGACGAAGTTTCATCTATCAATCAGAAGTGTCCTTCAGCTGTGCTTCACCTCTCATACTGGTCGGCACAGCAACTAGACTTTGTGAAAGCGACGGCACCTGGAGTGGAACGCAGCCGCGCTGTATCGGTAATCTATTCATATTCACTTGACAAGCATACAAAACAAAACATTCAGATCATTGAAAAATGGTAATTAGGATCCAAACATTTGCTTCCTATGTCTCCAATTGTAATGCAGTTTGGTTTAACTCATGAGAAGACATGGTGCTTCTGCATAAACCGTTTAGCTCTGAACTTTTCTGGACATCACTCAGCAGAGCTGTATAGATGTCCAGTCAGGCAATGAATGGTCTTTAACCCGCCAGCTTCCTCATACCAAGTCTGTTTGACATCCAATTGTGTCCATGAGAACAGAGCATTTGATAGAATTCACAGCGAGAGAGTGGTCGTCATCTGTGCTACCTCCTGCGTGCTCTAACAAGGCAGCTCCAAAAACAAACAGGGTATTTACAGTAGTGAGAAGTCAGCTGACATGTTTAACTCCTTTTCTGAGCTACATGTGGCTTCAGGCGATGTCCTGACCTGACATTTCCTTGAGTCCATCTGCTCTTGTTAATTATTTTAGTTTAGAGAAATTTATAACCCTGCTAAACTTCATGTACTTGGCTGATATGCAAACTCTATAACAGAGTGTTAAATATTTACTTTTATGCTCCTTTGATTTTCCATAATAATGGGATCACTCAGTTTTAATTGCTGCAAGGTAGCAAAATGACTTTAGGTCTTGGTTAGAACTGGCTGTTGTTGGATTATAGCCTCTAATTGGCACAATTTTGCTTTTAAATAATGATCAACCTTATGAATGAGTAAGTAAACAGGGAGGCTTGGAAAACTGCTTCTGCTTTAAGGTTTTAATATTTAAACTGCAACTTAGTCTGTATGTAAAAGGTCTACAGATAGATGCAATGCTGAGACCCATTGAATGTTCTACACTGTATTTCTGAATAAATTTACAAGTTTATACAAAAATCACCAGTGTTACTGTGCCCACTAAGTCTTCGATATTTTTAAAATACAATACCAAGACCTATAACCTCTGCCAGAAGTTTATATAAGATTTTACTGATTGCTTTTTAACAGTTCCTGACTTCATCATCAATCATTTATCCCCACATGAGCTGGAGCCCAGCCTAGCATCCCCCAGGCAGGGGTGTCTTACCCACTTCAAAGTCAGGGTTAAAATTAAAAGGCGGTGTTGATTTAGCCAACAGAGCTTCCAAACTTCCGAGTGAGATTTCTCACGAGGTCACTCTAGTAAAATGCATATCGTCTTTTTAAATAACATATCAAAGTGTAATATTACAGACTTGTTTTTAATGTGGCCCCTTTGCGGCACATGTGGTTTCTTTTTGATTAATAATAATCCTTAATACAACGACTTGATGTTACTTTTTTTCTGTTCGCTGGCTGTTGTAGCCCCCTGCCTAATGATCATGACAGTTAATGACCCATCATTATGAACCTGACAGTCTCATTTTTGTTTACTCATGAGTACGCTGTGCTGAGCAAGTGCTGTTCTTTAAAAGTTAGTGTTACGTTGACTTATTGGAATAGCAATAAATAATGAGTCATTTGAGACAATCTTAATAAATGGAAAGGCAAGAGCACCTTAAAGGAGAACTTGGATATGAGTGAGTATCCTGTTCCCGAGATGCAGCTTTTTTCACAGTTTTTGGTTCTATCCTGTATCCTGTACCCTTGTCCTGAGTCTCACTTAGAGCCAAAATTCGAACCCAGTGTGTCCATAGTCTTCTCTGAAAATAATCTGTCATGTCATTTTCCAGTCGGACTTTGGCCTACGCATTCCAGTGAACTCTCTCCCAAAGGCCATTTGCAAGCACGCCGTGCAAACGTATTGCCGTTTTTTTTTCTCTGTCTGACTGTAACAATGAAAACTCATTTATATTACAAAACGACAGCACTGTGCAAAAGTCTCGACTCACCTCTCATTTCTTGATATTTTCCAGTGTTCTATTGAAATGTTTACAAAAATACAGGGAAGTAAAGTTTATGTGTCAAAACAGAGAGTGAACAGTTCTGATAAGAAACTCAATATTTGGTATGACCACCTTGTTATTTTTCAACACAACCTGAACTCTCTTAGGCAAGCTAAATTGTCTTTTTTTTTTATTGGTCTTCAGGAATCATTCTCCAGGCTTCTTGAAGGACATTCAAAGCTCTTTTTTGGACAGAGATTGTAGACACTCACTGTATAAGACCTGTTTTCCACTCATACATCAGCCTTTAGTGTCACCTTTCCACTGAGACCACTGATGAGGCTACAGTGAACAGTAGATGGATCAGCTGGAGGTTCTTGGCTGTATTTTCTTACCTATTTCGTAACTTACAGACGCTGTTCATCTGCTGTAGATTGTTGGTTTGTTTTTGTCCATTTTGTTCCGTTTCCTCAAACCTTTTAGGAACACACCATGGAGTGGCCCAAGTTTTTGGCTAATACCTCTTTGGGAATTAGCTTGTTTGTGCAAAAATTGTTTTTTCCCTGTCAAATTGTGTTATCTTTGAAATTTTTCATAGATTCAACCAAAGAATGTTGGGTGACTCTAACAGGTGGACCCAGGCTCGGGGAGTTGTGGTGAATGCTGTTTTATTTACAGTGATGGGGAATATTTACAAGGGACGTGGCTATTTATAGTGATTGTGTAAACGTGCGAGGACGGAGAGGGAATGAAAAAGAGTCGAGGCATGCAGGAGGATGGATGGGTGGCATACGGAGTGACCTGAGGATGAGGGACAAAACAGAGTTAGGGGATCACGCTGAAAGCCGAGAGTTAAACATATGTAAACAGGGAGAGTGGGAGAGCTTATTTGATCCACAGAAAATACAAAAGCGGGCGGTGACCACAGGCTGAGGCGAGGTAAATCTCCGCCGTAGATCTGAACTCTACAAGAAGAGGCAGGCGAGCAGGCGGCGGAACAGGCTAGTGCAGGGGAAAACAGGCAGGGAGACAAACCCTGAGCATAAAGCTCAAGTTGCGTGAATCTAGAGGCTCGTTCTGCAAAACACATCACCACTTTTGGAAGCGACAATACTCCAACACCAGACAGCCGTCGCACAGCTCCCTCCGATGACGTCTGATGCGCAGCAGGTGTGCCGGTGTTCTGGGAATCCATCCTACCTCGCAAACCGCCCTACCCATTATTTCTGCGCAGACGCTTCCCATACGTACAAAACAAAACCCAATTTTACTTCATATTTTTAACCCATTGTCAATATTTCTTATGGTTATGGTTAGGGTTAGGGGTTAGATTAGTGTTAAGTAGCCGTCAAATTATAATAG
>VUQR01022058.1:4691-22409 GCA_015108515.1 Hemichromis elongatus
TTTTAATATATATGTATATATATATATATATATATATGTATATATACATATATATATATATATATATATATATATATATATATATATATATATATATATAAAACTGCTTGTTTTCTCAGAACTAATTTGAGCTAAAGAGATACCTTATGTTCATCTTGCTGCATGAAACCATAGTACTTAGCTTTAGGTTTTTATTGTGTTAAGTATTTGACAAGATTAAGATATACAGATCACGAGTTCACAACAGTTGAGTTCAATGTAAACTAAAACACATGGTATTACAGGCCTGTAAATCTATGAGGGAGGCAAAATATTAGAAATACCCGTCAGGGTAAGGGTCACAACCCTCTCGGTATTAAAGATAAAGGTTTCTTTTTAACAGTGTCAACAAAAGCCGTAAGGGTTTAGAATGTGTAAAAGTAGAATACAGGGCCAGTGAGTTTAGAGGAAACCTGTGGTGGTTAAACACATATTTGTCTCCATCCTTTTAGAATGCTGAAATGTCTCTGGATGCGCAACATCCCATTCCACTTTACCTGCCGGTCCGAACCAAAAAGCGGTACTTTATCCCTCCAGCAGTGGGATTGAAGGGGAAGAGGCAGGAAAACACAGAGGCCAAAGCCCGAGCAGCAGGCATCGTCTTCAGGCAGCAGTACTTTGAGAGGCCCATCAATATCGCCTGCACTGGTAAAATGGTCCTTAAAATCAGTGACATGCGTATAAGATGTTATTTCTGAAGTTAGAACACCTTCTGATCATTAAGTCTTTCACATCTACCAATAAGTTAGTGAATAATGACAGATATTAGCACTCAACTCTTAGGAACCCCCTTTTGTCACAAGTAAGCAATGGTAAGGTTTTGATGCATATAAACAACGTACTGTGGACATCACCCCAGAAATTGTAATCAAATTTAGTCTTTTTAAAAGTATTAAAAAGACTGAGTGTCTTCAAAGATATGTTACACAAATGTAAATCAGAATTTTACAACTTAGAACATTTATGTAGCATTTAGCATAATAAATGCTGTAGCATACTGCAAAAAGGACCAAATGCAAAGATAATTGTATTTTAAAAAAAGCCATAATCAAATAAAACTAGAAGGATTACAGCGAGAGATATGATTAGATTTTGTTGGCAAAAACCCTACAATAATACAGAGAGAACCCCAACAATCAGATGATCCCCTGTGACCTCCTTGGTGACAGTGGTAAGGAAAAACTTCCTTTTAACAGGAAGAAACCTCCAACTAGGCTGAGGGAGGGACAGCTACCTGATAATAATTGTAAGAGGAAAAAAGGAAATCATTTTTTTGTAAAAGCAAAAGTGAATGAAGAAATCTAAATGGAACAAACTACTGTAACATAAAAACAGTAATTGAAATAATTAAATGGAAAATTAAACACATCTCGAATTAAAGCAAAGGGTAATAATGCAGAGAGAAGTTTGAGGATATCAACTCTATTTATTGTTGCATTTTTGAGTTTATTATAACATTTTGTGTAAACATGCACTGAAAAATTGTACAGCATAACAGTAAAGTGAGGACAACATTTATTTCTTAATTCAAGGGCATTATGTTTAAATGTTTTTATAGCCTTTGGAGCTTTGTTCCTCAAAACAGAAGGTCAAGTTTTCATCAACTGGCTGTTGAATGTTCTGTAATCTGTAGCTACAACGTGAAACTAGGAGCAGCAACAGATGTTGCTAAAAAGGAATCTGATGTGCTGAGCTAACAGTTTAAAAATACACATGACCATTGATCATTTCATTTCCTCCCTGCTTCAGACACTGGAGTTCAGATCATACTCCAGTTTGTAGATAAGAATTCAATATTTTATCTTTAATTTTTTTTTTAATAATCAGGTGTGGTAGCATCATCATCGTCTTTACACAAAACAACACAAAGTCTACTCATGATAGTAAAGACAACATATAACTAAACATGGCAAAGGTTAATTTTCTGGCAAATTTCAGTCGATAAAAGTTCTTGGTAAAAATGTGAAGACTGTCCTGATCGTTTTCTTTGCCCACAGCGAAGAAAAACCCAGATTATAAGGCCAAGATTACATATTCTGAATTCTTCTGAAGTTTTGGTGCAACGGTGCAATTTGTTAGGGAGCTAGCGTTCTGTGGTGAATGTTAGGGGTCGGTTTAAAAAAATCAATTTTAGTTTGAGTAATGTCATATCATTTATTAAATCCTAAATCAATTTTTAAATATAAATGTAATCTGTCATAAATGCGAGAATCTTAGCATTTCAACAACTCCCAAATAGCTTAAACAGCAAATGATTAAAGACGAGGTAAACAGATTCTGCAAAAAGATGTAAACACTGAGCTCGGCCCTACGGCGCGCACGCAGCCATCGTCACTCTCCGCACGATAAAATCACACATCCTGCAGAGCTCTCTGTCCCTCTCTGTGTACTTTAAGAACAGTTTCCCATCTAAAAATCTCAATTTTCTGCATCACTCTCTTGCTTATTACCCACCAGTCTACGGTTGTGTACAACGCTGTCTGCCACTGTGTTTTTTGTTTTAATGACTTCTGACAAGACAGCCTAATTTCTGCTGTTCAACACCAAAGAAATTTATGACAAATTGCCAAACGTTTAGCTGTGTCTGTAATGAAACCTCTATAACTTTGTTCTGTTTCACTTTAGCAGCATCAGGTAATGTTTATATGTTGATTTATCGTTTTCTTCAGTTTTTGTTCTGCTGCAGAATATTTTTAAGGTTATCTGCTATAAAAAAAAACAGGCCAGGAAAATATCTTTCATGTTTTTCCTCAGTTACTTTGACTGCATCACTGCTGTGATGCTCACACCTCTGATGAAGTTGCACAAGTGTCAGCTTTGTTTTTGTACATAGATTTAAAATTAGGATACGTACTGATGATCATAATTATACTACTTCTGACTGTCTAAGTCAAAATTGAATTGAATCGAATCGGGACCTTGTGAATCAGAATTGAATTGCTTATAGAAATCAGTTATGATACCCAGCCCTAGTAAATGGGGGCACAGGAAATGTAGGGGGAGGGGCCAGTTGTGTTAAGAGAGTTTATTGGGCAATCCATGGTCACTAATAAAAATGAATGAATGAGCCATGGATCAGTCCATCAGACGGGTACCCAGTATGCCAGACTAGTAGTCCAGCCCTGGCTATGTCTGTCTGTGGTTTCTAAACAGAAAAAGGAGAAAAAAATGTATGCTTATTTCTACTATTTAATATTAAATGTATTTTATATCCAGGTTTCTGTTAAGTGTCCTGTAAGATGTCAGTGCCACACAGAACCTAAACAAAAGTTTCTTACATCTCTAAGTAGGGTTGTATGGTGTTCTTGCTAAATCAGTCAGCAGGAATGATTTATTTTGAAACATTTTCCTGCTTGGAGGCTTCACACTGGCTGATCAGTCATGTCTGCTTTCTTTGCCAGCGGGAATCTTCGACCCCTACATACCCCCAGAGGGTGATGCTCGTCTTTCCACTCTGTCTAAAGAAGGCCTGAAACAACGGACTGAACAGATACGACAAAGTGCCGCCTCACAGCTGGCGTAAGACTCTCTTCTTTGTGTCTTTGTGTTGTTGTTGTGCTGATGATTTCTTTTCTGGATCTTTTTGGGAAGACCCGATTTTGTTGTGGTGGGACCTAATTTTAATTGTTGTTTAATCGTTCAATATCGTATGGTGAATTAACTGTATTCTGTTCTTTCAGGATTCGTAAAATCAAAGAGCACGACTCAGTGTTCACAACAAAGGATTTTGCAGAGAAAGCTCAAGAAATCTTTATTGAAGCTCACCACGCCCTGACACAGTAAGAAAATAAATCCCTGTCTCACCTCACGTAGTCACATAGTGAAAGGGAGTGACTCTGTTTATTACTGTGACACATTTGTATAGTGGTGAGAGACGCACTCAGGCAGCCTGCAGCCATGACAGTGAGACAGTCTTTATTGGTAATCTGTAGTGATAATCAAGTTATCGTGGTAAGCCAAAGTACATTACAATGAATTATGATAGTTATGATGCACATTTACAGTGATCAAACTGTACTTTTTAGTACTGGGTTTGACCCCTTTTGCCTCAGACCTGACCTAAAATCTTTGGCACAGATTCAACAAAGTGCTGCAAAGCTTGCTCTGAGATTTGGGTCCATATCGACCGTAGCATCACACAGTTGCTGCAGATTTGTCGACTCCGTGATATGAATCTCCCGTTCCACTACATCCCAAAGGAGCTACATTAGGTTGAGATCTATTCACTGCAGAGGCCACTCGAGTACAGTGAAATCACTCATGTGCAAGTAACAAGTTAGAGATAATGTGAGTTTCATGACATGGTTGTTTGTTTAAGTTAAGATTAAAAGAAAATGAAAGTAATGAGAGTTCAAACTTGAGGGGGTAGGGACTACTAAGTGTAGACTTCTGCCTACTCCTTTTTAAAGATAATGTGTAATGATTGTGAATGCACATGTTTGAATTAAAACTGAACTGAACATGCATTACCCAGCTGGAAGCAGCCACCTAAATGGATACCCTGTGCCCATAAATCACAGATGGTCGTGGTTAGTAAAGATACTTGGGTAGTTTAAACGCTGAGCAGTTGATACTAAGGTCCCAAAGAAAATCCCCCCTATGCTATTGCCCCAAGAACAACCTGAACAATACATGGATCCATGCTTTCATGTTGTTTATGCCAAATTCTGACCCTACCATCTGAATGCTTCAGCAGAATTGGAAACTCTGTCAGACCAGGGAATGTTTTTCAATTTCAAGTTCTTAGCTGACTGGAGGGACACCAAGTGTGGTCTTCTGCTGCTGTAACCCATCTAATTCAAGAGTCCACATGTTGTTTGTTCAGAGAGCAGAAATGCCTTGTTGATGGCATATATCAGCAGTTTCTGACAGACTGAGAGCAGGCGGCCTGCCACCAACAACTATCACATTTTTCTGTTTTTTTTTTGTTTTTTTTTTGAAGAACACATTTACTCAGTGAGGACAATTTGTTTTGGTGAGACATTTTACTAGCTGTATATGAGATATATGTACAAATATACGATAGGGGTTAAGGTACAGTAAAGCAACATGTCATGAAAACTCTCTGGCTTCAGTTTTAGAGACGAAGATTAAAGTCTTTTGTCTGAATTTCAGGTTCAACAAGGAGAAACTTCACTCCTTGGTGACTGAGAGGTGTTATCCTGTAAGTTTATCCTTTAATAATCACTGAGATAATTCAGTTTTTGTTTTATTTTACTCAACCTATTGTTCCACTGCATTGTGTTCAGGAGATGACAAGGGGTAACCGATACAAGACGATCCGCTGGAGGTTTGTGGAGTCCCTGGAGCCGCCCAGAGTGGTCCATGCCCGCTGCCCCGACATGGTCTCCAAAGGCAACCTGTATGGCCAGGTGACGGTTCGCATGCACTCCAAGCAGGTACAATATAATATGAGTGTTTGTGTGTGTTGGTGTTTTCATGTGTGTAAGATTATCCAGAAGTTTATACGTTTTCATTTCTAAGTTTTGTTCTTCACTCACTGAACATGTTCCTTTGTCAGAAGGACACGAATCCTTCTGAGATGCTGTTAACCTCAGCCCTGTGGGCCCAATATATTTAATGTAATTCCATTAGAAACAGTTTAAGTGCTCTGGTATGCTACTGCTTTTATCTAACATATAATCCCTTATTTCACATGTCTTTTTCAGGTTTCTATTTTTGATCTTGTATTTTACTGTTCTACATATGTGATCATATTGCCTTCTGCTGTTTAGTTCATGACTGTAACATGAAGCATTTTGTTGAAAGATGACATACAAATGACCTTTTCTGCCTTCTCAGTACATAAAACGAGCAAAAACAGGTTTGGTTTCCAGAAGCCGTTTGACTTGTGATTACACACATTTTAAGATGGCATGTCCTTTTTGTAGGTTTCGATCAACAATTAACTGACAGCTACTCCTTCTATAATTCAGCTCTTGTTTTTAACTGTCTGTCAGCCTTGAAAAGCCCATTCTGGGACAAATTTAAAATTTTCCTCTGAGCTAAAGTGAGGGCAGTAGCCCTGCAGCCAGTTTTTAGAGTTGCTGTGCAATCTGTGTGTCCCACAGCAACTGTGTTTGTGGGAGCGATCTAAAATCAAAAGCAGTGTTAGGTTTGCATTCATGGTAAACGTAGTGTTAAAATTAACCTTTATCTGTATCTGTGTGCAGACTCTGGCCATCTATGACCGCTTCGGGAGGTTAATGCTGGGAAGCGAGGAGCAGCCAAAGGATGTTTTGGAGTACCTGGTCATAGAAAGGCATCTCATCAACCCCTATGGCCGGTGGCGGTTACATGGAAAAATAGTGCCATCTTGGGCCCCTGCCAAGGATCCAATTATTAAGGTGACCCTCTACTTTAAACATTTATCTTTTAGTAAGAGGTCCAAGGCTCTCTCTCTGTCAAATGCTAATTAAAAAAACGTTATTAACTGGCCTGTTCATACTTCACTTTAATGGCCACATGAACATGGCAGACAAAATCTGTTAGCTATTGCAGGCTTTTTGATATTTTTTTTCTTTCTTTTGCATAAATATAATACTTTGTGTTGTTCTGAATAGCTTTCAGCCTTTTTTCCTTAAAAAAATAGTTTCACCACACACTAATTCTATTCTGGACTTCTATGTTGAAACTGTCTGGACTTTTCAGGGTCCTGTATTATGTTGTTTAAGCTCCGTTTTCATGGGCCTGGCAGACTAGAGTCTTCCAAGCATACACTACTATACATTTAATCTATCCAAAATTAGTGTCACACTGTGATATAGAGCACCAATGAAGACCACGGGAGCCCTTCCATTCAATATTAGCTCTTTTCTAGCTGTGAAAGCAGACTGAACGTTGCTAATATTTACAAATGCTGCCTCTTCAGTGGCTGAAACAACACGACCCAGGACAAAAATGACAATTTCCAATCATATTAAAAAAGCAGTTTAAATACAGCTTATATGTGTGACTTGTTTTGGTGTTATTTAACAAAGAAATAAGAAGGGAAGTCAACTTCATCTAAGGAATATTTAGCAAACTAGCAAGAAAAGATTAGTATCTACATTTTTTGACATTTTCAGAAAAAAAAAAAAACGTCTTTAATGTGAGAAAGCTGCACCGTTACTTGTTATCAGAGGAGATGCTGTTTTGCTGATTGAGCTGGATGTGTTCTAAATAATTAGGGAGATAATTTCCTTTTGTCACCCCCAATTCTCCACCCATACATTTATCTATGTGTGGCATCGTACAACAAGATGAAATTAGGCAGTCGTAGGCTGCATCATAACAGATAGAAATCTGCACTTTTTACATGGCAGACAGTCTTATTTTGTATGCTAAATCAAAGTTGTCTGAAAAAATAATGCAAGTAAATAAAATTGCAGCTCCACTGAAATATACTGTAGAGCAGTGTTCCGAGTAAAAAGTATTTAATAATTGCTTACCACTCCTTTTACTTGGCGTTTAAACCTGGTGATCTGCTGCATTAAGTCGAATCTGTTACAAGTTGCTCCCACACAAACGCGTCCGGGAGATTCAGTAAAGAAAAAACAAAGTAGGAGGTTGTGTTAAGTCTACAGAAACCTTCGTAAAGCGAGGGTGACACAGGAGATGGCCCGCATTAAATGCATCACTGCTGAGAACTGAGAATGTAATCACCTTAAATATGTGAGTCAGTCCCTGCTGTGGCTCAGATATATGTGGCAGATGGAGCTGTAATGTTGCCTGGAAGGTGTTTTTTACTCTTCCATCAGCATCAGAGCTCTGCAAAAAAGCGTTAGTCATACTGTCAAAAAACCCATGATGTGATGTGAAGATGATTTATTAAACTCCTCATTCTAATTCATCAGTCGATAGGAGATTGTGGTAATCAGCTGTGAACAATTAGTGTCCGTCTCCTATTTGTTCTTTAGAGCAAGAAAGCAAATGAAATCTATGTCACCTATAATAGAATAAACTATGCCTCAAGTGATGTATCAGAATCTGTTTCACTGTGCATGTTGTCTTTACTAGAGGTTCATGACAGAATTGGAATAAGTTACTTTACATACCAGATGCCTTTTATTCTAATACTAATATTCTAATTGTAGTATTTAGACAGGTACCTTAAAATATGTTTAGGTTTGATCATGCAGGATATTATGCGTCTGCCTTGTGTCAGTCACAATCTGTCAGTGAAAATTCCCCCTTTGCATTTAGTCAATGAAACCAAACCAAATACAATCTGATTGTTTAGTTTGCAGCTCTGGTGTTTGGGGGGAAAAAAGCTATCCATATTTTTTTTTTAGAACTACAGAGTATTTAATATATATTAAATACTTTTTTTTATAAAACCTTTCTGCTGTTTAGAGTGTTGGTCTTAAAGGTTGATTGCTGTTGGAACAAAATATGCTAGTAGACGTTTTGCACAAGTCCTTTGCACGTTGTATATCATTTCAATAAGATTCCACTTTGTTTTCTGATAATGTGGTGTGAAAACAGTGCTCCTCTTTTCCTCTCACTCTTCTAGACGGTCATGATTCCTGGTCCAGAGCTGAAGCCAGGCGAAGAATTTGATGTCCTCAACTATGAAGTTCCTAAACCAGAGGCAGTACAGTGGTATAAATGAGCCACCAGGTGGCACTGCAGCTTTCACTGAACCACAGGCGGACTGTGTTATTCATGGGCCAAATGCTGTTTAAAAGTTGGCTGTGGCTGGTTATATTTTGTCCACTTTGGCAGGAAACCAGACTTCCCTGTGAGGCTCTTTCTGTTTGAAAAAGGATTTTGGCTGTTGAGGCGGTGGAAGCAGCAGGTGGATTTCAGAAACTGCTGCACAGAGAGCAAATAAAACCTTTTCATGACGGTTTTGTGTCAAACTTATTGTTTTATTAAATGTATTGTGCACATGTAAGAAATAAATTGGTCAGATCTACAGAAATTGAATCATTTATTTCTGCGATGGACATACTCAGGAAATATGAGATAAAGTGTCTCATCTGGTTTTCTTTGCACAAATTACTGTAAGCACAAATCCAGATGTGTTACAACAATATATATATTTAACATATAAAAAAACAAAAACACAAACATTGCTTACAAAACTAGATCAGTCCACTGACAAAAAAAGACTTGGAGCCAGCAGTTGCAGTTTAACAATAAAATCACTGTATGACACTGTAGCAGCAGAAAGTCTGATGATAACCATCACTGAATTTCAAACAGTATTTGCTGGCATGGACGTGCAGCTTAATTACATATTAACTGAAAACTGGTGATATTTTAATTCCAGAATTTACCCAAATATTACTTTTAAAAAACAAACAAACTTGGAAGCTGACTGTGAAATCTGTGATCAATGATTCAGAACTTAAAGTAACATTCACTAATGTCACACACTGAAATGTCAAGTATGGTCTTGATGTGCAGAAGTGATTAGCTAATCATAAGATAGTGTCTTTAAAGAAAAAAAATGTTGTCAACATCTGTTAACCGACCAAGGAATATGTATTACTATGGTGCAAACCACTTTTGGCTTAAGTCATTTGTGCTTAAAAAGTAATCACCCTAATCAAATAGCTGCAGTGTTTTCAAAAGGTGATTGCAATTGCCACAGAGCTGTTGTGTAATGTTTTTCATATGTGTTTCTTGGACTCTGGGTTCAGATTAAGTTCATTCACTGTGTGAAACAAGCCGTTTTATCATTCTTGCCTATATTTTTAGACCATCTTTCTTTTGATTAGTTGCTTCTGAACAACAGAAGGTATAAACAGTTGGTGGGTGCCTGAGGTGATCACATTAGAGATATCCCCTCTCAATTACATCAAATAGTGAGCACAGTAGATAGAACTGTCTGAAGCCAAGCTTTTGACTCACAGAATGATTTTCACACACCATTAGAACTTTGTATTTAAATATGAACAGCTACCACTCTAACGGTGTGTGTGACAGAAACAAAGTATAGTAGGTCCACTTTAATAGTAAACACTCATATTTAGTCAGGAAATAAGTCCCCTAACCAAAAAGGTATGCATAGTTTTATCAGTACTTTGGAAATGTAATTGTGTGTCCATTGTATTCCTGCTTAAAAATGTGTATTTTATTCTATTGTGAACAAATGATTATTTTAAGGAATTTGGAGTTATCTGGTGTACATTTATATGAAGCAGGAGTATATTATCTTTATACCTCCTGTGTTGTACTTTTGTTTGAGAGCAGTGCGGACTTAACTTCAGCGTTTGTAATAAATTTAGCCATCAATATACTGATCTCATGGCAAAATTGAGTGATGTCACTCAAAGACACACAAAATCATTTTCATTTAATATGGGGGACAGAAGCAAAGAATTTTGACTTCCGCTAATTGCTTTACATGCCCTTCTATCATGTAAAAATCTTTTTTGAGTTAAATATATGGGGTATGTAAATCTTCTGTATGTGCATTACAAAATAAATTTATTTTCTGTCGGGTCTGCAAAACTTGGAGTGTCTAGCCTTCCAGGGTTTTAGACATGTGGGCATGGCCCGCCTGTTTTTCAAATTTGAAGTAATTAAGTCTACTCTTTAAATAATTTAAATTATCCGTCAGAAAGAAATTTAGTCTTTGTCGGCTGCAGGGAAGCTCTTCTATAGCTGAGCCCTCTGTAGCTACAGAAGTATAAAGTTATAGGTCAGGAGGGAATACAAGAGCTTCAGCAGCACACTCTGCGTCATCCTCTTCATCTTCCTCTGGAATATTCTCGGGCTCCCATGTAAAGATATCTGACGCATTGTCAGTGAATGAGCCAGATGTGCTCCTTAACATCTCCCAGGGGCACAGAGCATCTCGCCTGCCCAGGGCTAAGTTTGCTTTAGACTCATCTGTTTGCTCAGGGCTTGTGTCTGCTGGAGTCTCTTCTACACTAAGGCAGCTCTGACTTTCTATGACATCCTTGTCACTGTTGGGAATATCATTTTTGTCTTCACCTGCTCCAGTGCTACTTTCCTTTTGGACTGTTTTATCGGTCTCCCATGGGCAAACATTTGCCAGAGCACTATCTTGTTTTTGGAGAATTCTTGGTTCTTCTGTGTCCCATGGACAAACATTTTCTTTAATGCTTTCATTCTTTTTGGCAGCCTTTGTATCTACTGTCTCCCATGGACAAACATCTGTCTGATGGCTATCTTGTTTTTTGAGAACTTTTGATTCTTCAGTCTCCCATGGACAAACATTTTCTTTAATGCTATCACTCTTTTTGCCAGCCTTAGTGTCTTCCGTCTCCCATGGACAAACATCTGTTTGAGTACTATCTTGTTTTTTCAGAACTTTCAATTCTTCAGTCTCCCATGGACAAACATTTTCTTTGATGCTATCACTCTTTTTGGCAGCCTTAGTGTCTTCTGTCTCCCATGGACAAACATCTGTTCGAGTACTATCTTGTTTTTTGAGAACTTTTGATTCTTCAGTCTCCCATGGACAAACATCTGTATGAGTGCTACCTTGTTTTTTCGGTACTTTTGGGGTTTCTGTTTTCATTGGACAAACATTTTCCTGGGAAATGCTCTTCCTTTGTAGTTTATCAGATGCGTTGGGTACTTCAGTTTTAACTGTCTCTGATTCGCCTGTTTCCCATGGACAAACATTTTCTTGAGCGGTGCTCTCTGATATTTTGGGGATGTCTGGCTTTCCTGATTCTGGTTCATCAATTTCCCATGGACAAACCTCTGCTGGCCTTTTAAGTTCTTGAGACATTGTTTTGGTCGCTGCAGTTTTTTCAGGTAGTGCTGTTTCCCAGGGGCATACATTAACTATCGTGCTGTCTTTTCCATCAGTGCGTTCTGAAGTAGCTTTCAAAAGTGAGGTATCTATTTCTAAATCTTCTGGATTGTCCTGTTCACTTTCCCAGGGACAAATATGTACCTTTATTGTCATTTGTGGAGTTGATTCTGTATTTGTCTGCTCTGTGTTACTTCCTTCCCATGGGCAAATATTCTCCTTGATTGTAGGGGGATCAGGGAAATCCCATGGAGAACTTGCTGCTGTTTTGTTTATGTGTTTACCCCAGTTTGAGGCAGGTGATATTGCATGGTAATGTTGCTCATTACTTGATGCACCAGGATAGACTGCCGCTTTCATGACCTCTCGCTGAAAGGGGACTGTCAGTGTTCCCCTGTTTTCCAAAGGATTTAAATTTTCGTATACACCTTCAACCTTGTCTTGCACATCCCATGGACAAACATTAGCATATTCATTATCTTGTCTTACTGAAGGCTGGGAAGACTCTGAAGTCTCCCAGGGACATATGTTTAAAATGCCTTTTAAGGGTTGCTGTGCCTGTAAATCTTTAGAAAGGATAGTGTGAGAAATAACACTATCCTGAGATTCCAAACGACACACTTCTCCATGACCACTTCCTCGTCTTCTCATGTTCACTTGCTCTTGAGATTCCCAAGGGCATACGTTAGATCTTTCAGATACCTGTGATTCCCAAGGGCAGACATCTGCTTTAATGCTCTGCTGCTTCTTTAGTCCCTCTCCTTGCTGTAAAACACTAGTGCCATCCCATGAACATACGTCTGTATGAGGAACATTACGGGTTGGTGTAATTCGATAACTACCTCTTCTGTGAGTTGAAGGGGTTCTGGAGCTGCTTATAGAACTTATACTACTACGTTTACTACTCTGCCTCGACAAAAGCACGTGTTCATATGTCCCATCTTTTTGCATGTCTTCTGAATCACATGGATGGATGGAAGATTTTACAATTACAAGCCTTCGTGGGCTTCTGTCAGAGGAATCCCCAGAAGACAGTCTGACTGCATTCTGCTTAACAAGACATGGTTTTCCATCTGCTGTTGTCATGCTTCTTTTCTGGAGTGACCTCTTTTCAATGCTAGGATGTCTTGATGTTCCTGACCTTGGTGTTGTTGAAGCACTTTCCTGACTTTTTTGCGAAACAGAATCTTCCCTATTTAAACTTCCATCCTTGCTGGACCTGCTAGCTGCATCAATTGACCCTATCAATGTTTTCACAGTGAGCCACTTAGCGGTGGTGGTGGTGCGGAAAGAGAAAACACGCTGATCCTTTGCAACCTTTGGTCTTGGAGAACCTGGTGCACTTGTAGACACGGCAGACTTGGGGGACTCAGTTTCACTTTGTAGGCCTTTGTCCACAGAAGACTTCTTCTCTACGGGTGGCAAATGGTCCCAAGGACAGATAAGTGCAAGTGGAGATGGTGGCCTTTTTTCCTCATCATCCTCAGAGTTTGCGTATGTGACATGTTTCTGGTTCTTGTCACTTGACAGTTCTGGCTCCACCTCCCAAGGACAGATTTCAGCCTTGTCAAATGACTCGGATTTGAGAGCACTCCTTGTCTGGTCACTTATAGAAAGGCTTGGCCTTGACCTCACTGTGTTCGCTCTGTTAACCTTGGGTATATTCTCCATAGAATGGCTGGTAGCTGAGGTTAGGCTCCAAGATTTATGAAGTCTGTTGTGATCAGGATGCAAGAGATTGGTATCAATCGTCAGATTCTGGGCACTGGCTGACTTACAAACCCCTGGTGCTATATCCAAGGAGTCTGTCTCAGATCGCTGTGAGGATCTCTTCACAGTATTGGCCCTTAAAGTGGAGGTGTGCAAAGAGTCTCTTTCCCTGACATAATGATGATCGCTTTGTGACTTGCGCATAGATGGTGAGGGTGATATTGATGCTGACTTCATTGAACTTCTGTAACTGATACTGACCGTATCTGTAGACCTTCTAAAAGAGTCAGAATGATTTCCACTCCTACTGCGGAAGGATCCATCTTTCTCCTCACGGCTGCACTGGCGGCTCATCGATTCTGGGATTTCTGCTATGCGTTTTATAAGGGACCTCCCCAGTGCACATCGAGAGCTTCGCTTTTTAGGTAGATGAGGGTTGTTTGCAGCCATCTTCTTCGTCTTGTGGACTTCTAACTGGGCATATAATTTCTTCAGTTCATCCTGATACATATGAAGAAGGAAGGGAATTGATGAGATAGAGTTTGAAATGATTGAGAAGAGGAAAAGACAAGGGTGAGTCAGGATAGGCGAGGAGTTTTCAAATAAGAAGAACACGGTTCAGGATACAGCAAAGGGTTAAAGGGTTGAGAAAGGTCATAGAAATATGTTTAGTCTACAGTTAATTGTATTTACTGTTACTTTAAGATTTCATTTATAACATATTTATTATTTGTTTATTGAATCTACAAGTAAAAATAATTAAAATTAAGGGATTATTCTTTTTTCTTTTTTAAATGTCACCTCTGGAATTTCTTCCATGTTATGTACATTATGCCCTACTGCAAAGTGATAACATCGTTCTGTGGGGACAACAGCGTTTACCCGAAAGTCATCAGGGTCCACACTATGCTCACTCCATGCAGAGTGAAAACTGCTGTTGAGGTAGGAGCCAGAGCGCCGTAGGTCAACTTCATCTTCATACACCTCTGCTGCAATCTCCTCTCTCCCAGGTTTGGACACATAAAGGAACTGCGGAACATACAGAAACACATGTAAGATAACTGTTTTTGACTAAGCACAATCCATTATTAATAATTACACATACAGAAAGAAGTCTTGAACATTGTTTAACTAGAAGGACTGATTGCAAGGCTTTCCACTTCAATTATCTTCATTTGAATTCTATTTCATAGCACCACATCACAACAACAGCCACCTCTAGGTGTTTCATATTGTAAGGTAAAGAACCTACAGTAATAAAGAGGAAACCCCCACAATCAGACAAACTCCTATGAGTAAACGCTTGGCAACAGTGGTGAGTTCCACCAACATTTTTTGATATTTAAGTAAATGTAGCATGCTAGCTTGAGACACATTAGCATGTAGCAAATGTGTAAAATACTGGTTGGCTTTTAAGAAGAACCAGGCCATGCCGAGTTAGCGGTTATCATTAACATTATATACTGGGGTCTTATATTTAAAATAAAGTGGAGTTACATGTTTAAAGTAGTGAATGATAGAATGATAATTATGCAGCATTTAGCTCATTATCACAAATCCCAGAAAAGCCATGATTTTTTTCTATTCTGTCTGTATAATTAGTCTACTTTGGCACTATAACTTAAAAATGCAGAATACCTTGGGAACAAAGAGCAGGGCGAGGGTCACAGTGATGGTGACATGGGTGTGTATGAAGGAGAGCAGCAGCATCCAATCAGGATGGAGAGACGGAAAGGTGAATCTGAGGGAGGCAGAAAATATAGAATAATCCTTCTTCAGTGTGTGTTTGCTTTGTACTTTTTATGGTACACAGATATAGTGTTGAGGATGTGATGAGCTGTACTGGCTTTCTTTTCAGACACATTGACCTTAGTGGTCTTGGTTATTGTTTACCGGAACAGGTGGAACAGAGAAGAAAGAAGCAGCTCATTGTGGATGGCGATGCCCATGTAACGAGGTTCATGGAAAGCTGAGGGTACCGGCCTGACGGCAGTCCACAGTGAACTCCCCCAGCACAGGAACAGAAGCTCAGCTGTAGCAGAAGTCTTGATAATCACTTGGATGTTCAGGAGTACACAGTACAAATGTTGAAACTAGTTTTACTTCAATCTAACAGTAGTTTGTGGTTCTTTATGTTCTATGCTAAAGAAAAACCCTAAAGAAAACTTAAATGCTTTTCTTGAATGCAATTCAAAGAAGTTTCATTTCAGCTTATTTAATGGTGAATTTATTTTTAAGATAAATTATGGTTTCATAGCAAGCTTTACAACTGAATGATCACCTACTTACTGACGTATAACTTTTTATTTTTACCTAGAACTTGATTTGTCTAGATTTGTCTAGTTAATCCCAGTAAATTGCTGACAAAGTGATTCTGTGTGCCCTACTGGATTTTATTGTACCAACACTGCCTTCTACTCTGCTGTCTAAATTATTATTTTAGGGAATAAGTATAAAAATAGACTAATAAACTATAATAATAAAGATTAATATTCAAGTTGAAGTTGTCAATTTACCCATAGGTGTGAATATGAGTTCGAATGGTTGTTTATCACTATGTGTTAGCCCTGTGACAGACTGGTGACTGGTCCAGGGTGTACCATCCCTCTCGCCCTATGATTAGGCTCCAGCCTGATTATGATGATGACCCATTCAAAGTAGTATTTACTACATTCTTAGTCCTACAAGGGATCAGATTATCTGTATTATGTCCTTATGCATAAATACTTAGAGGTGAAAGAGTTTGTTGTTTCTTTTTAACATAACTGTGCATAGACATAAGTACACTTTGAGATTTTATAGAATCCCTGTGACAGATTAAGTTATGTGCAGCTACTATATGTTTAATGATGCTAGTGATACTCTTAAGGGGTTCTTTAAAGGCAGTTTACTTACCTACGGCCATCATGTAGTCCCAACGGTCAAGGTAACACATGTTGAAGCCCTGTCCATCAGGTGTGTTGGTTGTGATGAAGACTGGAATGTTTCTGTCACGATTCTGCATAACACCCACCGTCCATGCACACAGGAACCAGCTGACTGTCATCAGCATCACTCCCAGAATTCTCAGCAAGTGGAGGCTGGACATGTAGGGCATTCTCTGGGCTGTGCGTGACAGGAACACCTTCAGTACTCTGTTCCAAAACAAGAGTAAATCAGTATTTGAGTACTAAATAAAAACTGATGCAACTTGTAGTAAACAGTAAAGTCAGTGACTGAGTGTTGAACTTAGCCTGCTGACTATGAAGCTTCTTGAGAGATGACTTTGTCTGGAGAGATTTTTGATCTCAGTGTCATGGAATTAGTTTAACATAAGTTAAGACACTTAGAAGAATCCACAGAAGAGTCTATTTTCTTTCCTTCCAGCATACCCAGAAAAAGATCATAGAAAATATCTTCCAGTAAAATAAACTAAATATTTTATAATAAAGTTCATGTATTTTTCAACAAATACTGATAGTGTATTCATTCAAAGTCATTTACCACTGTTCTGTGATGTTTAAGGATAAGTTATTAAACAGAAGAACTTAGTCTTAACTGTACTATATGTTAGTGTCAACTATTATCAGTGCTAACCTACCTGTACATCTTTAGTGTAACTGTGCCATAGACAATGGAGAAACCAAGCATTCGCACCCAGCGGAGCAGGATGCACCTGAACGTGCTTGGCCTGAAGTACATGATGAAGACCTGCAGAGACACAGAGAGAGAAATGTTTAGTAAAAAAAAAACTACAGCTACACACGACAGGGTAACCATTGGTGTATAAATAGCTGGCCCAACCAATTCTTAGGTTTAGGGGGCAATCACTTTTTTACCATGTAGGTTTTCCCCCCCCCTTTATAATAAACACTTTCACTTAGAAACTGCATTTTGTGTTTACTTGTGTTATCTTTCTCTGCCATGTAAATTTGTTTGATAATCTGAAAGATTTAAGTGTGACAAACTTACAAAAAAATACCATATCAAGAAGGAGGCAAACACACCACAGCACCAGTCAGAAGTTTGGACACACCTTCTCATTTAGTGTTTTTTTCTTTATTTTTACCACTTTCTACATTGTAGATACAAACTAAACACATTAAATTTATGAAGCATATATGTAAATATGTCTTATAATTTTGATTCCTGAAAGTAGCCACCCTTTGCTTTGTTAGTGCTGCAAACCCTCGGTCTTCACTTACTGAGCTTCATGATGTTGTCACCTGAAATGGTTTATATATATATATATATATATATATATATATATA
>VUQR01022066.1:5292-37253 GCA_015108515.1 Hemichromis elongatus
TAAAGACTTTTTTTAAAAAAAAAAAAAAAAAAAGATTTCTATGGCATTTTGAAGAAATGTTGAAAGTATTATTATAGTTCATATTATTAAAAATGTGTACATATCTGTTCTTATTTTTGTATTTATTCATAATTGTCCCCCTTTCCTAGTTATGCGGTAGGAGAGAGGGTATTTTTTACCTTTCCTGTCTTAGTCTGTGTTTATTAATGATAATGAGCTCAGCCTGGTTTCTCAAAACTTTTAATAATTTTTGATCATTAGTTAATAATCACGCAAACCCATTTTAGCCGTGGCTGCTTTCTATGTTTACTGTCATCAATAGGAAACAATACATGCTTTTTTGTGTTCTTTATAAATTTTTAATATTGGTTTTAATAATTATTGTAGTCTGGCAGAAATCTTGATCTCTGAAATTTTAGAGCCCTCACCCACATTTTGTTTCTCAGTTCCATACTACAAATTATGTGTGTACACTTTAGATGCAGTACTGTGCAAGGATTTAGGGCTCTAGGGAAAGGAAAGGAGTCTGGTTCTATTTTGTTCTCATTTAGATCTCCTTTGTCCCTTCAAGAGATAACAGGCCAGGAGGTCACAAGTATTTCTTCCTACTATTGCAAGACAACAGATTGGTTAGGTTTTGTTTTGTGAAACCAGGCCCTTATTTGTATTTTCATATAAAGGGGCACCACTTTCCCGATTTCTTGTGGTTCCACCCTTTTTCGTACTTCTTCCAGTGTTTAAAACTATAGCTATATTTTTAAACTATCTTTATCTTCCAAGGCCGGTTGGCCTCATCTCAGTGCGATTACGCTTGGTTTGTTGTGTTATGTCGAGTCAGAACTGGGTCAAAATGTATCCACTTGCTTCACAGCTGCCCAGCTCAAGCTAGGTACCATTTCCTTTCCTCTAGCTCAGTAGTCATTCCTTTGAGCCTATATGCTAAGGCACTAATAATGTGCATTTGTTTTCCACAGCATTGTGTGCCACAGGTTAAATGTTTAAAGTGTTACAAAATTTAACTGAGGATATCAAAAAAGTTGATCCGAAAATGTGAAGAGACTTTTCTTATTTCAAAGGAGATCTTCTGTGCTTGCTTCCATTGATAGCTCCAGTAAGAGCTCAAAGGGTTGAGCCAGTTTCCTCTGATTGGTGGCTCTTCCCAACCGCATAATTAGAAAAAACTGTCTAAAATGGAGTGTTTATATCAGTCTAAGGCTCAAGCTTTTGGCTTACAAAGATTCATTGTTAATGCTAGACTTTGACAGCTAATAAAGAAAGGCGTAACATGTCCCTTTTGAAGTGCAGCAGATGTCATATTGGGTCAAAAAACAAATAGTGTAAATCTTTAAAATGTCAGAGAAGTACCCCACCCCCCCTCATTCATGCGCTGTTACCTATAGAGCTAATGTAACTGAATGCATTTAAATTAGCTGTATACAGTGCGACTCTCAGAAATGCACTCACCTGGTACTTGCCAACAGCTTCAGTGGAAACTAACTCTTTTGGGACTCATTGGTTGTTTTGTTTAAGCACTAATGATGAATGAATTGTACATAATCATTTGTATTTGTGTTATGCTTTTCCAAGTGCTCAAAGTGCTTCCCATGAATGTCGATCAGCGCGTGAGATCGTCTACCAGTTTACCGTAGATCAGTTTAGCAGAACCTGCATGGCAGTCTTTGTTTCTCTGTAGATACACATGGTTTAACTGGGTACTCGTTGTGTACAGTTAAATGGCTAACGTCCCTTTTATGACAAGATAAATATTTTCATTTTTTTTTTCGATTTTCTTTGCTGTGCTCAAACGTTTAAGTCAACAGACGTTTAATAACAGATCAACGCATTCACTACTAAAGCAATGGTTGATACTTCTTTTTTTTTTGTTGTTGTTGTTGTTTACTGGTTACAGATCTTGGTATCATTGGATAGATTTCGATTTTCTCACCCAGTACCTTCTCACATGTATCTACTGATCAAAGATCAAGTGTTTGTTGGAGGAAAAGAAGCCAACCTGGGTAACTGTTTGAAGTAATAGAAATGGTAAGTTACGGTCTGTTGCAGCTAAAATTAAGACAAGGCTCATGGTTGCTGATTTCAGAGCAGTTTTATAATGTCTTTGCTGTTAAAGTTGTGTTTTTTTTAAACCCTTCCTGTTTCTTTTCCTGTTTTTGTTGGTTTTTTTCCCCCAGTTTTGCACTTTGTCGTTTTGCCCAGATCTTTAATTACATTATATTTATATGAATATTTTAGATATAAAACAAAAAAAAATCTTTATATTTGTGATAGTGCTTCTGGCAACTACATTAAAAGAAGATGAAGAGAATATTGTTGGTCAGTTGGCCCCCTAAACCAGCACACTGTTGTTATTATCCGATCCAAACTGTGGTGAATGTTGAATGTCTGAAAAATGCCTTGTTAAGATTTTGGGGGGTTTTATTCAGTCTTACTGCAGTTGGTTTAGAAAATGGATTTTCCACCAATACAACTTAACACATGCTGTAAAAAAAAAAAAATGGAGAAAAAAAAGGTCTTGTATCTAAGCTTTTATTAAATGATTGAAAGTGTATTTGTGTTGTTTGTAAATCAAAGGTGCGACTTTTGAATTGTAAAGAAAGTCCCACAGCTATTTATTTTCTGTATTTACTTGTCATTCCTGAAAGTGTCTCTCGTTATCATTGGCGTCTGATGTGTTTTTGAATTGCTGGAGACGAGCAAACGCCTCTTGTGTGGTTGTCGGTATTTCACAAGAAAGCTTTTTTTAATATTTTTTAAAGTGCAACATTTTAATGCTTTTATTTTACCAGGTCAATCTGTAGTTTACAGTTATGCTGATGAAAATGAATTCTTTCTGTCTTAGAGTGTTTGCAACATTTAACTTTTTAAATATATGTAGCAGCAGTAATGGGAATTATAAGAATCAGCTCACCACTTTGGTCCAGGCTAAAATATCTGAACAGTTATACATGGGTGATCTCCCTATCTTGTTGTCTTTGAGTTGCCTTTTCATGAAATTTCACAACAAATTATCAGATAAATTGTCTTTACTGTTATTTAGAGGACAAATTATATAATAACTTGTGGATATATTTATGTCCTATGGTTCAGTTTATCCACTTCTTTGGTTCAAAATTACTTTCTAATTAGCCTCAGCTTTTTGTTTAGGCAGGTATAAGAACCACCTCCAAAAAAGTTGACAAACTAAAAGGAAATTAAGGTAAATGTTTTCAGAAGTTAAGTACTTTTTGTTTTTATCACATGCTGTAAATTTGTGAAAAAGAAAACAGATCCTCTTTCAGGTCAAAGATTTTACATGTCAGGATATGAAAAAAAATCCCCAAAATCATCTGTTGCATTACCAGGTTCGAAAATGGTTTAAATGCAACCACAGATGAACATCAGTATGTGATATCTGTCACCTTTCGGTTATTTTACAATAGCTTAGAGCTTGAATGTTCAGCCTTTCTGCTGTGCCTGGAATCATTGTCATGTAGTATGATTCAGTTTCCAACTATCAGACAGGTGAACTCCGATTTCACTCTAGAATAATTTAGTATACAGAGGAGTTCGTGGTTGGTTTAATAACTGCAAAGAGTCCCAGTCATGTGGCTGCAAAATGAGCCCAAATCATCACCCCTACATCACAACGCTTGACACCAAGTATGAAGTATTTGTGTTGTTATGCTTTGTTTTTCTGCAAGTGTTGTGTTATACATTATGGTCAAAAATCTGCACTTTAATCTTGTTTGTCCAAACGACATTGTTCCAGAAGTCTAGTCTTTCAGAAGTCATTCTGCCTGCCGTGTTAGTTTTAGAGAGAAAGAGTGGGGGTGGGGTGGGGGTGGGGGTGTGTGATTTGTTTGGATGTCTACTCCTGGGAAGATTGGCAACTGTCTCAAATGTCTTGCATTTGTGAATAATCTTCCTCAATGTAGAACGGTGGACCTCAAATGTTTGGAAATGGCTTCATTACTCTTTCCAGACTGATGG
The DNA here is from genome assembly GCA_015108515.1 of Hemichromis elongatus. Taxonomy (NCBI): domain Eukaryota; kingdom Metazoa; phylum Chordata; class Actinopteri; order Cichliformes; family Cichlidae; genus Hemichromis; species Hemichromis elongatus. Next base: position 9,280 of record VUQR01022066.1, read on the forward strand.
GTAGCAACAATTGCTTCTCTTGGCATTGTGTTAACGTACAACTGAATGGTCCAGACGCGCGAACTGCCAGATCTTCTGCTCTTATAGGAATGCTCACACGTGCTGATGTTCAGTTAATCAGGTGCATTTGATTACAGCGCCTGGCTGTTTCTTACCTTCTTAATTCCTATGAAAGCAGTGAAGGTGTACTTGGATCTTCAACCATTGTTTCCTAATTTATGAAGACCTGATAAGGACCTGATTATTTTTATTATTATTGCCTGATAGGTAAAGCCTTAGAATTATTTCTCACATGACTGTATTTACTATTTGATTGTAGTTAATCAGCTTATGAAAACAACTTAAATATTAGTCAGTGACTTATTTTATTAGGTGTCTTGTTTAATTTGCCGTAAAACTAGATTTTAGGCTGGCAGGAATGATGTGACTATACCTTCTCAAGTACTGCAGTTAATGAAGTTAGTCATATTTTAATGCAGTCATTACTAATGAGTACAGCCTTGCATTATGTTAAAAGATGACTCACTCTTGATAAACATCAGCAAGACTGCTTGAAACTCATTTTAGAGATCTTTCATCTTTACAGAGCAAAGCAGCACTCTGCATACGCCTGAATGTGGTCGTCAATAACCCAGCTAGCCCATGGCTAATGGCAAGCTATAGCTTGAAGGTTCCTAAAGCATAACCTATGAAACTGACCTGGAAACACAGAACAACTCAGAATGACGCCGGCATAATTTTTTAACTATAACAGTTTTCTATTACAAAGTATAAAATTGGAAAAGAAAAACCACAGACATGTGCAGTGCTGTACCTAAAGGTACTACTGCAGTTTCCAACATTTTTTACCCTTTCACTTGTTATTATAAGTCCAGTTGAATTGCAGCACCACCCAATCTCTGTCAAAGCTTTCCATTGCTACAAATGAATGTTACAACTGCCACATTAACAGTTCTGTGCATTTTAATTAGATCCTCTTGGATTAACAGAAAAGGGCTCTTCTAAACAAAACACAATGTCGACTTTGACTCAGAAGCTTCTTCTCCTGGGTTACTTTCCAGGTCAAGGTCTAACCCTAAGGACTGATGAAACAAAACTCTACGGAACAATCACCTCTGCTGGCAAGCGAATGGAAACCACAGACAAATTTTCCGGGCACCACAAGAAGCATAACAAGAGGTCACGCTATGCTTGTTGCGAGAGCAGAGCGAATTTTTTATTCGAGCATTTATCAACATCTTGGAGTCTCATGTTAAATCCCACAGGGCTTCTCAGTGACTGACCTTTGATCTCAAAAGCCACAATCAGCTGATGTTTTGTTCAGATCAGATAGAAGCCCATGATGGAACACTAAGTCAGATTGTTTTGCTGTGTCATTTCAGTGCCCTTCTCTCCATAGCACTGATTCTGTTATTATTGTTTACAGTCAGAACAGGCAACCGAGACTCCATCTCTGCTCCAGACTGTCATTCAGTATCCTTACTCACCCAGAGAAAGAACACAAGCCATTTGCCCCTGATCTGAGCAGTCGCTGTCCTCTGTTCTTTATGTCCAGGAGTTCAAAAATATTAAAGATACTAACACTGACTGCTTTATTCACATTCTAGCAGCACATATCACACGTTCGTCATTTACGGGCTATGCTGAGTGGGGTGAATTTAGAGATTTAGAGACTGAACAAACGAACGAATCCCCGCTAAATGTGGGAGATTTGAAGTTCCCTAATTACATTTCAAGAATTTATGTGGCTTTTACATAAACTTATGGGAAGATGTTTAAATACCCTACCGTAACAAAGGGAAGATGAGCATGTCTACAATTTATCACATGGCTAGACTGCCACGATACCGTAATGAGACAGACTTTGTTTTTCTTTCTTTGAGAGGTTCAATAGTAGCACTTCAAACACTTTTTAACAAATCAATATTACATTCTAAAAATAAGATTTTTATAAACATTTAGGTTTGTGGTAAGAGTTTCCTCTGTACCACAGATGTGTCTGACATGGTGTATTTCTAAGCTAATTAGAAATTTCAGCATTCAGAAATTAAATTTACCTTGAATGGAGTTGTTGTGTGTGACTGTTTTATCTCCAACAAATATTAGCTTGATGAGTCTCGGGTGTTGAAATATCTGAGGTCAACTCAGCTTTGACGTATTGGGATAACAAAACATATGATGCCTTTTGTTTGGCCTGCTTTAAAAACCTGCTAACCTTATTTACAACGCCCACGGTGGGCGATTGTGGCTCAAAGAGTTGGCAGTTCGTCTTGTAATCGGAAGGTTGCTGGTTCGAGCCCCGACTCCGACAGTCTTGGTCGTTGTGTCCTTGGGCAAGACACTTCACCCGTTGCCTACTGGTGGTGGTCAGAGGGCCTGGTGGCGCCAATGTAGCTTGTCATCACCTGTGTGTGGATGACTGTAAATGTAAAGTGCTTTGGGTTCCTTAGGGACTAGTAAAGCACTATATAAATACAGACCATTTAATTCTTTTAAATTTTGCTGGGAATCTTGCTGATTGTATTTTCCAAAGCTCTATCATAAACTTAGCAGACATCCCTCATGACCACACCAATCTTTCTCTGCTCTTCTAAGTTGTAGTTGAGTAAAGTACTGTGCAAAAGCTTCCCTTAACTTCCTTATATTTTGCATTTAAGGAGTCAGACTGTCTTGTCATTTGTCACAATGCTCTATTTCAGAGTCTTTCAGAGTGTCCTTTTGGACACTGGCCACTTTTGAATGAATTTTTTATTTTATTAAGCAAATTAACAATTGAATTATGAATCTTTTAAGCATAAAAACATACCTGATGCAAACGATGAACCACTGTTGTGTCTACACATAACAGACAATTTAGCAAAGAATCAGTATGTTAGGGCACTATGTTACAAGTAGTTGATAACAGTAGTTGTTTGTTTTTTGAAACAACAAGGTTTAAATCAAAGAGCCATTAGCCCAAAACTTGGCATATCTCAGTGTGGTGTGCAGTGCTTATTTAAAAAAATGTGAGGAAACTGGACAAGTAGAGGATAAGTGTCCTTAGAAAACAGGAAAGGGTACAGAAAACCCCTGACAAAGGAAGCGAGAGATGCCTTTGGCTGTTCAGTTGATCCGTTTACTGTTTGCTGAAGCCTCGTCAGAAGTTTTCTCAGTGGAACCGTAGCCAACAAGGAGCTGTACTGAAGAAAGTCAAACAAAGACAAGGGCTGAGGTATGACAAATGACACAAGAAATTTTGGCTTATTGAGTATAGCATCCAAATTTAAAATCTGCGGTTCCAGTTGTTGTCAATACATATGCAAGAAGTACAACAGTGGGTGTCTACAGCCATCGTTAAAACACAATGGAGGCTCCGTCATGGTTCGGGTTTGCATTTCAGCCCGTGTTATCGGAGATCTTGTTGAAACTGATAGAAATGTGAATGAAGAAAAGTACCATCAGACTTTAATCTGTCATGCAATACTATCTGGAAAGCATCTGATTGGCAACAGCTTTAATTTTCAGCATGACAATGATCCTGCCAATGCAATAAAAGCATACCTGTATAGAAAAACACAAAATAAAGCACTGCCAGTCATGAGCTGGCCTCCTGAGAGCCCAGACATCAACATTATTGATACAGTGTGGGATCATGTGGACAGAGAACGTACTGAAAGGAAGCCAACATTGTCCTTAAAGAAGCTAGAGAACTATTCCTGAAGACTACTACAAGAGATCACAGGAAAGCTTTTCTAACAGAGTTCAGGCTATGTTGAAGAATAGAGGTGGCTGTATGAAATATTGACTTTTGAGTTCCTTAGAATTTTACAATCTCTGTTTTTGTCCTAAAAAATTTCCAAGTATTTTTGCACATTGCAAAAAAAAAAAAAATCCAAAAAAAAATGCTACATATGTTGGAATTACTTAAAAAACTATAAAGAACTGACGGGCGGCTCAAGACTTTTGCACATGACTGTATATAGAGTCAATCACGTCAAAGCAAAGCTGTAAACTTAAAGATGATAAAAAAAAAAATTTACACTGGCCTAAAGTTCAGAAAAAGTTATTTGGTCTTTTTTTGTGTTATTTGTTGTTGTTGTTGTTGTTTCTGAGAAAAGTAAATAAAAGGGGGAAAAAAACTGACTTGGCAGGGAGAGGTGGGAAAACTTAAATTACACATGAAAGTGAAAGAAATCTCACAGCACTGCAATGTTATGGTCGGTTGATGTCCTGATACGTATCCCACGCATCTTAGGTTGATCATTATGAAAGTGTCTCCACAGACATGAGCAGCTGCATTTTTTTTAATGCTCATCATTCCTGCTTGTCTATTCAACACGATTCCTAACATCAATCTTCTTTTAAAAATAAAAATTTAAACAAGACATAAACAAGAATCGAGAAATGAAATTAGAAAAAAATACAATGCACAAGGGATTAAATTGTGATAGAGCACCATAAGGATGAAACCTGCTGTGTTAAGCCAGAATTATACATTACCCAGGCATTGGCAAGTGCAGATGGCTCTCCTTCCGTCTATTCTCTCTGGACAAATCACTTCATCTAGTTAGATTTATGTGAACATGACATCCAGTAGGCATTTATACCTGCTGCTTTCCTCGGTGCTTTCTCCATTAATGAACCAAAATGACACACGGCAAAATAGATTCCCGGCAACATTGACACCTTGTGGTCAGTTAGCTCAAACACGACCCTGAATCTCATCATCAGCCACATAACAGATCAAAAGCACTCAGGCAGAAATATTATTCAAAACAAACGACGTTGGCCTCAAAAGAAGAAACCTGCCCTTGTTTAGTCTCCTTAAATTCAGATGCTTCTGCTGGTATGAGCAATTACTGCACAGGTGGTCTTCTGAATTCATAATTGCAGCAGCATGCGCACGACTTGAAGACGCGTGAGACACTGACACTTCTTAGGAAGCAGAACGGTCACATTAGGAAATCAATGCAATGTACGCGTCACAAAAAGCTTTCTTTTCATTCCTTTGCGAGAGATGAACATAAATCTGATTATGAGGAATGTTTGGAGACTATTAGCAGTTGCAATATTTGCTCACAGTTAATGCACCGTTAGAGGTAAAACAAAAAGTCTTTACCAGTCTTGTCTGTTTGACTTGGAGTCCCTCTGGAATCAAGTCCCACCCTAATCTCACCAGTCCCTCCAAAAAAAAAAAGAAAAAAAAAGAAAAAAAGAGGCCCACTGCTATAATTATAAACAAGCCATTTAAATTACCAACATAAACGAATTATTTGTTGTGCACAAAAAGTGTCCAAACATGTCACTAGGTGGTGTGATGAATGCAGCCTGCATGTAATTGAGAAGATAAAAGCTCTCAGCTCTATTCGACCACGGCCATGAATGCCGAGGAGTCCCCCCTCCCGCCTTTGCAAACAGCATTCTTATGATAATGGAATAATGCTGGTGCTTTAGTTAATTGTGTATAGGCGATAGTGGTGGGCACCTTTTGTTGTGGGCTCTCACGAGCTTAAAGGAAAGAGCTGGTGGGGATTATAACTCTTATGGAACTTCTTTAATTCCGCCCCCCTCTCCTTAAAACCATACTTTTTTCCCACTTTGCATTCAATGCGTTGAGTGTTTTTCTTTATTTGATGTGGTCTAAGAGTTTGTCAGGTTTATTAAAGATGAGATTTCACATTATGTGGTGCTTATGATTTTTGCCAGTTAAATGACAGAGCCCCTTACAACAGGTGTTCACAGTGCGCCCAAATCAAAGTTCTACCCTGTTTAGGGTAAATTAGGAGGCTGACTTCGCTTAAGTGGGACACCTTTCCTACAGGACATGCTAACTCCAACTGTGAGGGTAAAGCTCCATTATAAAGTAAATCCTTGTATTTGTATTTAAATGGTGCATTTCAAGGCATTTAGCCTTGGTTACCAGGAAGGCTGGTTTTACCAGATCCTGACAGACTGTAACAGCCTCACCAGCAGCTGATGGCACATTGTGATAATGCTGCATCTCATCATACTATAAGAATGTAACTAAGATATCATAGTAGGTACGGTATAGAGGGAAAGGCCAGAAAAACTTTCTATTTATTGCAAACAATTATTTTTTCTCCATAAAATAGTTAAACCTGCACTTTAAAAACAACTCCTATTACTTCCGTAAAATTACCAGTTCTAATAAACTAATGCTCAGTATTACCTAAATAACACTTTAGTAGTTGGGTAATATTTTACAAATTATTCAAGCAGCAGTGCATGACCTCTGATCTTCAACATTACTCATGTATCACATAAAGCTTTTATTTTCTACATTTCTGTACCTTGATAAATACACTGACCTGCATCATACCCTCTCTTACTTACACTACTTTTATCCACTGCCATAGTCAAATCTCTATGTTTTCTTTAGTTGGTACAGGTAGTCAACAAAACATATACATATATGCCCATTTCATCTGCACTTTAAAAATGGCTCCAATTACTACTATACAATAAACTAGTATAACTAGTTCTGTTAGGCTAGGGGAACATTTTAAAAAATTCACACGAATCTTGTATATGCTATATCTAGATAAAATGAGTCATCATTGATTCATAATATGCATACAGTGATTATGTTTTAGCCAGCTGGCACCAATTAGCTTAACTACTTTGCCTTTTTCTACCCTTTCTCTATTTTAATTCGCACTTATTGTTAGTGGGTGCATGACCTCTGTAGCAAAATAGTGTCTGTTTATTTCATTTAGATAACCTGAAGTGATAATGTGTAGTAAAAATATTTGTTTGGCTCTAATGTGAGGGGTGTTTCATTAGTAAGACCCCATAGCCTGCACCAACAGGTTTTGTTTTCAACTGAACCTTGTCTGGAAACAAGGTAGGCGTGAAGTTACATTTGTTAAGCACAAAAAAACCCAGTAAACTTTATTTCTCTGTTTTGTACAAAATCATTGTAGTTTAGAACTTAAAAGGATTTAAAACAAAAAAGCTAACCTAGCTGTATTACCTTAGTAGCTGTTGCTGGCCTTTTGCAGTTAAGCTAACTAGCTTATGGATGCTAGGCAGGTTAAATTTAATTCATAGCAGTGAAATAGTCCCAGTCTTGTATTTATGTGCATCTAAAATATCAAAAAACAGTTGGCTGTTTTCATTGTTTGTTACAAACAAGTGAGGAAAGTTGTAATGAAGGTAGGACAGGTGAGGCTAAGCGCTTATTTGGCATAAGTTGAAAAAGCTAGTCTTTAGCAGACTAGCTAACCAACCAATGACATGTCATTGGTTTTATTTAAAAATGTAGTTGTTTAGCACCAACGTCCCAAACAACTGAAAAGTTAAGGGATGTTATTGATGAGCACATTACTGTTATTACTAATAAACTTGGTCAATAGTTGACCAAGCTAATCCGGCTTTTTAAAAATGTTTTATTAAGTCAGTATTTATATCCCAGTGCCATTTGGAATTTAAAAAAAACAAAGTAGAAATCAACATAAAGTTGTAAGAAAACAATTTGTCCTATGATGTTTTTAAGGAGATCAATGAGAGTTGTCCTTGGAAACACATTTTTAAAAGGAGAAACTTATACCTGTAGTCATATATCGCATATAACTTGTCATATACTTACACAAAAATTTCAATTTACTTGAATTAATTTGAAGACGGAAAAATAAAGTCAGTTTTCCCTTGGATGAAAACTTTAAGCACACAACTGTGTTTTATGCACTTTTAAATCACGTTTTGGATAAAATTGTGTTAAAAAACGATAAATATTCATTTAGTAAATGAAACAGTATCACCAGAAATGCGAATAACTCATTCACGTTTGTCATGTAATTTTGGTTAAATAGTTGGTATTTTATTATATTGGCGGTTTAATTTATTTTATCTGCCAATTTAACTTCTGGGTGGGTACGAACACCCCTGGTGTACTTCGGAGTTTGCGTCGTGGACTCTTCTGGAGAGGTCTGTGTCCTCGAAAAGGTTGCGCGTTTTGGGGGATATATCAACTCTGTAACCGTGGCAATGGATAAAAAGCTGGTCAATTTGTCAACTTTTTTTAATTAAAAAAGACCAAATCCTCTCTCTTTTCCGTAGTGTCCCTCTAAAATGCCGATATTTTTAGCTGAAATTGGAGGTAGAGGGTGCACCTTTGCGCAGAGACTGGTTTAACGCTGAGAGGCTCCTCTGGGTGCACAAAGACAGCGGCTCGCAGAGGAACTTGTTCAGAGTGAACCAGGGACGCTGGGAGGCGAAATAAACAATCTCCGGACTCGAAGTAGCAACGGTCGAGCAGTTTTATCTTTCGAAACACGCTATTCCGCCACCCATCCGAGAAAAACAAGGTAAGGACTTGGTTTAAATACGTTTGAGCGGGACTTGAGGGCTGCGGAGCGGGTTAAACCTCCTTCGCTTTGGCTTCCCGAGCATGGTTGTTTTTGCAGAAAATGGCGTCATCGCCCTCTTGTTTCTGCCTGGCCGCGGCGGCGAGAGGAATAGTTTCAGAGACTTGTAGCAGCCTTTTACACGCAGCGTTTACTTCCTCAATGGTAAAATCCCCTACCGCGATGTGTTTTATTCAACAGAGACCGGTCAAAATACGGGGTTGTTCACCAATTTGCTCGGTAGAAGGACGCGCAAAGATGGAAGGGTCACCGGTCCTGTGCGCCAAGCTGCTTCTTGGAAAAGGTGCCACGGAGCCGCAAAACGCAGCGTTTCACATTCGCCGTGATATCACCCCCGGCCACTTCAGGCTAATCCAGATGATCGAGGACGTTTTAGTGTTGCGATCACGGTGGCGATGGACGTATTCGTCCGAGAGCTGCACCTTGTCTTTGTGTGTATTTTATTCGGGTTAGCTCGTTTTTACGCCGCACTCCCCTGCCATGCTGCAATAGTTACGAGGGGCCTCTCTTTAACGGCGTGAAAGGTGCATTTTTTTACTTGGCTTTTTCTTTGATCACGTTAAGCTGCTCCTTTGTTGCTCAAAATAGTGGCGTTTTTAGGCTGACAATATAACCGTGTAAAAGGAGATTTTCGGGGATAATAGGGGGCGATGCAAATCGTGCCATGAGAACGACGACTGCCCTGCGCTCTGGTTCGCGGTTTACCAGACGAAGATAGGCTGAATGAGGTAAAAATAAAAGTCTTTTGAGCGAATCGCACAGTTTGCACAAAACTGGGGAAGTCCGGCGCTGCGCAATGATTGTGCTGTTGCTTTGCGCAGAGAACGGTGGCAGCTGCTGTAACCGCCGCCACCTTTTCGCCGCGATATTTTGTGTGTGTTGGCCAACCTTTTGTAAATAGTTGGACTCTTGGATAAAAGAGCACAATAGCATTCATGCGGGCCCTTTATGGCCTGTGAATGTGGTCCTAAGTCACACTCCGGCTGTCCTGTCTTTCCCCGTCAGCTACGTGCATGCGTCCTAGCTCTGGCCACCACACATCCACCATAGCGAGGCCACTGGGTTCCCTGTGTATACGCTCTGCTTGGTTCCTCCTGTGGCCAAAAGTCGATGACGGATCGTGTGGTGAGTGCTAGCACAGGCCACCGGGATTAAATCGAAGCAACCACAAAAAAATCAGCCACGGAGACTGCACATCGCTCGCTCCGTGCACATTTTTATTAAGTTTCCTGAGTTATGCAACCGCATCCCCGTAGAGCGAACTGCTCATCCGCCTTTATTTACTCGTCCCCCGCCGTCGGATGGATATTTCTGTGGTAATATCTGGTGAATTGGACCAGTCCCCGTGGCGACGACACCGAATTAGGAAGATATGTCATTTGCAAATCACCCAGTGCCATTTGCGTCACAGCCCGCGGCCTCGCACGCCCATGGGGGGCGATGGAGTTGCAAATGGAGACTGTGTGTGTGTGCTGACGCTGCCCCAGCTGAACGAGAACCAATAGACACGGACTCGGGCGGCAACAATCGCCGTGCGCTTTCACTCTCCAGTAGTGCACCGACTTGGGATTCCGTATCAACACGGAAGATCGCGCCGTTTATTCGAGATGGTTAGGTTTCCATCGTTCTCCCTGGGATGCGTAAGTGGATGCGTACACACACTGGTTAAACCTGCTACAGGGCTCGACAGGCCAGCCGGAGAGGAGTATATCCGTCCGGTCTTTTCCTCCTGCTCGGGGCATGTGGCTATTGTGAACTCGCTCATGTGGATACACGTCTTTTCCACTGGATCGTGATGATATGGCCGCGAAGCATTTATGAACAGCGCAGAGAATGGGATTGGATTATGATTCGGACACTGGATAAGCACTCGCTCGTTTTTTTTTTTTTGTAACATCCACGGCGCGCCACGCGTTTCTGGTTTGGAGACGAGCATGGCGTTTTTACCCAGGAACGTTTCATTTGTTGCCGTTGCGCTTTGGGGCACTGCGCATGGTTTGTTCGGCCAGGCAGAACTAGAGAACTAAGGCAGAAAGTCGTGAAACGGTGATTATGTCAGCTAGAGAATCCTTTACCAGATACTGTCCTGCAGTAAAGTCAGTTATATTGTATCACTCTTTTCTAAGCAGGTTTTGTATTAAAGAAATGTAACGGACATGCGTGAGCTTTACATGAATTTAGAATCGATGCCAATATACAGGATTATGATTCATGAAATTAATTAATAATATTATCTAATATTACCTGAAAATGTTTTACCTGACTAACCCCAACATATGTGTTTACATTGATTTTTTTTTAACTTTTTTTTTTTTTACTGTGAAGAGTTTCCACTTCCTGTACTTTTATTTAAAAAAGACAAAAGGTTACAGATCAGAACATATTGCTCCCTGTACTGTGAAACATGTTCCCTAAAACACAGATGCTACCCTGAGGTAATGGAGTGATATAGGGATCTTTTTTTTTCTTTGACAGTTTAAAGCTCCCAACTTTAAACTTGCAGGTGGCTGTTATTTCAGTATTTGATTAAGTGAAAACTTATTCTGCACTGCATGCTGTCAGAACCTGGTTGCACTGCCCCCTATTGCCTTTGTTTTCTCTCTTGCTCTCTGTACAAGCTGCAACACAGTGCATGAGTAACTTTAAAAGAATAGAGATGATCAGTCTAACCTTCGGGAGTGACATGAATGGGTAACGAGGCCACGAGTGTAGATAACAAAGTGGGTGACAAAGGGCTAAAATAAAAAGAAGGGCTAGTCTGAAGTTGACAGAATTGTTCTTCGTGAGTAACCACTATATATTTGTAATTCTATGTATTATATATTGTTTCATATTACTTTTATTTGTGCCATTTTTGTTGCAAATCTTTTAACTACCTCAGCTGGGCCTCCATTCATTTTATTCTTGGCGTTTATTATTATTTTTTTAGTAGCTTAAGATTAGAACAGCAGCCAAGACTGCCTGGCTTTCTTCCTTGCTGAGGCACCACAGGTATCTTGGTTTTTTTTTAACAGGGTGGATGCTGACTGCAACAGTTAAATGACGCCACTGTATGATTCAGTCAGGTTAACGATGTAGTGTTGTGTTCAGTCTCTGAGTCAGCTTGTCAAACCAGTGCGCAAGTTAAGTCAGTCAACAAGCCTTTTAACCTGCCAGTCACACACCACAGGAGAAGCATAGCAAAATATCCATTCGGCCGGGAAAGAAGATAATCAATTTCAGTAAAACGGCCAGCAGGCTGGGTAGTAAGTCAACTAGTGAGCCAGGAAACCGTGGTGGGGTACTTTGAGTCTACAAACCGATTAAATACACTAGGCAAATGTATTTTGCAGTGTCTGTGGTAAAGGCAAGCGCAGTTTTCAGTACATATCAATCTGTAAACAACAACTTTTTACCCATTGTGATAGAAATATCTGACTTCTTAGAACAGTTGTTCAAGGCTGTTGTCGCAACAGTGTTGCCTCATTACAGCATAGGGTGGGATCTCAGGTGATCTGTGTGTGTTTTGGATTTCACAGATTGTTACTTTCTTTCTTTGCCGTTCATTGTTGACATCACCCTCTTCGGGGCTTGCACTTAATTATACATTTATGTGTGATTTTTAAAGCTTCGATATGAAGTAGACTATGCCCTGTGCATCCACACCTGGCCTGAAAATGCCCATTATGCATCTCTTGTGGTTATATTTATTTAAATCTGTGTCTGTGCTCCCTTTCCATGCTCTGCTGCTGCTGCTGCTGCATCTCTTTATGTTGCTCTAATGTGCTATGTGCTTGCTTTGAATTAAGACTACACCGTGTCCTATGGAGAATTCCTTTCATGTCTGGTTTGGTCTAATTCAGCTGTTGTGTGTACTGCCACCGAGTGTGCTTATAAAGGGTGTTCTGGCTCAATTGGGTTGATGAAAATGATGACGTAAAGCAAGTCAAGATCTTAAGTTTCAGTAAACTTTGCTGAGCGATGAACTCTGGGCGGGAACTGAAGTTTTCTGTTGGGGAGAATGAGTCTGGGTAATAAGTCCACTGGCGTGGTGGTGGTACTGCTCAGGTATTCTCCCATCTGCAACCAAAACGAGTTTCAGTATAATATCTCAAGACCAACCGGTGTGTGTCTGTATGTGAGATCCCATATGTTCCTGGGCACCGACCTGTTAATGCCGTCACACGGGATGTTACTGTAACACACAGTGAGATCAGTTAATCATATTTAAATGTGAATGTTTACTTTCTTTCACCAGTCCCTTTCTTGAAGTGAGAAACTCTACCAAATTTATCTAAGCTTGTTTTAGTGTTACAGTTAGACGGACTATTTTGCAGTTGTATAGCTATGTCTCCAAAAATGTTGGGACACTGTGTAAAATGTCAGTATACACAGATGCTTCAATTTTAAATGCTTGTCCAGCACATTGTCATGGGGGTGGTATAGAAGGTGAAACACAAACTGGACAGCTTTTCAAGGCTTTTGCAGTCATAACAAGTATTTCTTTTGACAGTGGGGGAAACTCCAATCAGGCTCCACATAGAAAGGCCACATCTAGCCAGCCGGTTTGAACCAGGAACTTGTTGGTGTCAGGCAAAATGTTCAGCAACAGAACAAGGGGGAGAAAACATGGAAAAGATGTGGAAGTTGAACAGATTGTTTTTTTTGAGGCAAAAGAGTTCGGCACGTCCCAATCTAAGATAGTTTACGGTTTCCATCATCTGTTGTACATGGTATCATTAATTAATTCAGACAGTTTGGAGAAATCAGTTTACGCAAGGGACGAATAAAAATAAAAAAATGAAAATTTGGTTGCGTCAGCAGTGCATTAGATGCAGATACGATTCAGTAGTGGGAATCGGTGTGGGCTCAGGAACGCTTCCAGTAACCGTTGTCACTGAACACAGTATGTTGCTGTATCCACAGTTGCAAGTTGAAACTCTGTCATGTATAAAAACAAAACAAAACACACACATGCAAATGTAAACAACTTTAGGGGTGCAGCAATCTGACAAAAAACCTGACTTTGTGCGTCTGCTGATACAGAGTACTGGTCAGGTGCCAGTTGTCAGTTAATAAACCGTGTTTTTTGTGACTGAAAATTGAGGCTGAGTATAAACCAACATCAGGCTCAACTTAAACATTATTTCTTATCTTATTAATTGTAATTGTAGCGAACAATTGCGTCTTGGAATATACACTTACTGAATTGGTTTTCACTGTTTTATTGGTAAAATAACAAATCACAACCGGAGCAAGATAAACATAATGAAAAAAAAAAAATGTATTGCAGTTATTCACCCAGTATATTTCTACTAGGCTAATTTTACCTTATGTTAAGAGTGATTAGACAACTGCAACCTGCTGTTTTATTTCTATTGTTATTTTTTCTTTTGTTGCGTTAGTTTCTCTTGACCTTCCTCTCACACATTGTGTGTGTGTGTGTGTGTGTGTGTAGCTGACAGGAGACAGCTGAAGTGCAATAATATGAATCGAGTTAATGAGGACACCTTATGTTACTCAAGTCCAGTAAAAGCTTTCCAGCAAGAGTTACACCAAACCAATGTCCTTCCAGCTTCTACCCTGTGTAACGTTTCTCTGGCTTAAAGTAATGAGTGAGACTGAGAGCTTTGAGCGTTTCAGTCATGCCAACTTACTTGAGGTGGGTTTGTGGTGAAGTGTAAAACTTTTGGAAATATTCAAGGAAACCTGGTGGCGTAGTAGGTGTGAAACACCTCCGAACTATTCTTTTTTTTGCTGTTAACATCTTCTGTGGTACATTAGCTCCCACTCTGGATGATCGTGTGGTGAAGTAAACACAGAAAATCAGAGAACTGAATTGAACCGATGGGTAGGTTGGTAGATAGATATCAGTGGCAACATGAAAAAGAACGATATCTGATCCAAATACCGGATTGGCTCAGTCTCAGTCAACATCCTGCTCTTTCTGGGGGCCAGCTCACCTTGAAACCTGTTAGTAGCGCACATTTCAAAAGCCAGCATCCTGGGAACACTGGTGCATGTGACACGCTTAACTTGAACCTGTGCAAAGGCGCTGTTAGTTAAACCAAGTGGTTTCACTCAGAGTGCTGTTTAAAGGAAGAGGGGTCTTTCCCTGTCCTTCAGTCAGACTTTCAAAGTATAGATGTGGAGAAGAAATTTTGGATAGTGATATTTTTGGGAAACATGAGGCAGCCAAGTGGAACTTCCTCATGTTATACATATTGCACATTTTTTGAGAATACCAAAATTGGGTGAAGCAATGAAGGGAAAGGGTCACCACCGCGGTATATAAACTGTCCATTCTGTGATTCACCGTGTGGAAAGGGTTTACATTCAAGCAGTGCGCCACATCACTGTCTACATACTGTCCTGTAGTCACTATTGGTATGTGTGTCATGTGAGTGTATAGAGCTCGTCCATTAGGAGGAAGTCTTCTCCAGCGGCCACAGGAAATGACTAGTAGATCATGATTGCTGCCATCTTTCTAATGCCTGTGGCGCTACATAAACAGTATATCATATAAAAATGCACGCTTAGAATTTTAAATGTTATGTAGGCTAATATCTCTTTATTTGCTATACCATAAAAAGCTGAGGTTTCACTGCAGCATAGAAAAAGTTCTTCTCTTCTGTTGTGAATTCACCTCATCTGTTTGCTTTCAAAAGGAAAATTTGTCTCCTAAAATTAGAGATGTTCCCAGATGGGAAACAGGTTACAAATTGGATCCATCATAGTATTAACAGAATTCACTAAGGATTACCACCAGGGCTGAAACTCACACTAAGGCGTATTTTGTGAACTACTGAGCGATGGATGCCGGCTTGTTTTGCTTGGAACGGGTATGCTGGAGTATTTGAATTGAAATTTTACAGCTGGAAATGGTAATGGTACTCAGGCAGTGAGTCATGATAGCCAGGTAGTGGGTGATTTGTTCAGAGTTATATTAGTCTATAGGAGAGGAGAAGAGTTGAGCACTTATTTTTAGAATATAAGAAACATGTGATTAATTCTTAAGATTGTCAGCTTTGAGACTGTATTTCCAAATGCCTCAGGCAATTTAGTCCCAGCTCAGCCTTTCATTGCAAACACAAGCTCATATCATTCATCTTTTTTTTTTTCCTGCATTATCAGCTATTGTTCAGCAGTTGTTTATCAAGTACTGTTCTGAGGAGGATGGAAGGAAACGCCTTTTTCAAACCTGTTTCTTCTTTATTGATCTTTTGAAATTGGTCTCGCAGCATTTGTGGAGGGTCGTTTTCTTTCTAAAAGAGATAATTTCATAGAGAATCACTGTACTAGATGTACGATGCAAAGTTGATGCAAACAGAGAATATAGACCTTTTTTTTTTCTTCTTTTTTTTAAACATGAAAGGCGAGGACAACAACAATCACTGCTGCCAAAATATTTAAAAGGTAAACCTTAGTACACATTAGAATGGAGTGAAAGATGATTGATGCCCCCCAAAAGATTGTAGAACTACTGCAGCAATAAAAGTACAACACAAACCGTTGGGCTTCAACGTACAAGTTGTGCCTTACTGCTGAAACCAGATTGTTTTGAAAGCAGTTTCTGTCGCCTTTTTCTAAAGTTTTATTCCCGCTTGGTGGATAGTTAGAAAGTGTAGACAAGTTGGAGTTTTCTACGCAAGCCATGACTGCAGCAATCTGGTAGTGACCGAAGCAATTGCAAGAAAGTTGTCAGGTCAGGGAATACTCATTTTGTCAGAGACCCTGGTGATTGGCTGCAGGTCACCAACTGGTCTCTAGGCCTGTATGACTGGAGCCTAACGCAGTGTGCACACTGGGTTTTAAAGGCAGGGTCAGCTCCAGCAGACTGGGAAGAATGGAGTTATTAGCTGGAGTTGCCAGTTATTATCTGCTGCTAGTCTTGGGTCGAAATGTGTATCTGTTTTGATACTATGGAATACTCTAACATGTTAAACTTATGTGTCGGTTTGCTGTGTAATACTCGTCTTGTAGATGTGATTGGAAAACGGTAACGAAAGTTTCTGATCGTTCTGGATTCAGTATAAAACTCGGATGCTTAGACACTTTCATATGCACGTTTTCGTGCATAGGTCTTTGTGGTCAGATTGACAGTTTGGCTGAAACTTGTAATCCGTGTTCATTTTCTGTAATAATATATTCCCGTTCAGGATAGCAGGGTGCTTGAATGCATCCCAGCATGTATTAAGAGAAACGCTGAGAAACACCTTAAGCAAGTCATCAGGGGCCACTGAGCTAATGGATTAACACATAATAGATAGCCAGGTTTTCTTGAATGCATACTAAGATCAAAGTAGGGTTCTTCACCAATATTAGATGTTTTTAGATTTTCTTACAAACATGATGTACAAACTACACTCTGGATGACCAAGGATCTTTTTTTGCAAAGCCATGAAGGGTAGGAGAGGGATAAGTCCATAGTGGCTTTAAATTTAGCACTGACTTTATATGTTGTATTAACTAAGGTTAACTTTAACGTTTTTTTTAAACAAAGAAACAGAAATTTTGGATGATCTTGTTTCCTTACTTACCAGTAGTCGGCAGGGTAGACAGACTTTCCGGTCAAAGTCCTCATTTCCTATTATAGTTAATGGCCGGTGTTAATCTCCCTCCCGGACAAAAATAGAGCTTAACTGGGTAGGTGCATGATGTATTAATATGCCTGCTCTTAATTTTAGTCGAATATACATACATTTTATTGAACAGTTCTGTTAGAAGTTGTGACTTTGTTACAGTTAAATCTTAAAAAAAAAGCAAATCTGTGTTCAGGAATGGTTTAGGAGGACTATTACCCTATAGCATCCTTTCTTTCTTCACCTTTTTGAGGTTTTTAGATAGACAAGATAAAAAAAAAAGCATTCCCACAGACTGACATTTTCTACTTCTCCAGCCATGGCTCCACTCTAGTTGAGCTCATCTGTTAAGTATAGCTGCTCCATTATTGCAAGTATCCTCTGCTGTGGCGTTATTGCATAGTGCTTGACTGGTTCATCATTAGTGCTAAAAGTCGGGATCCAGAGATGAAAAGGCGTGCTGTGGTTCTTGACGATGCCTGGCACACTAGAAATTCAAATTCAGGAACAATCTATATATAAAATCTCTCTCTCTCTCTCTTCCTATGATATATATATATGTGTGTGTGTGTATATATATATAAAAATAAAAATCTGGATCATAACATAGACACTGGCTTCATGTTGTTGTCATGCCTTGTACCAATGATGTAGTTAAAAGAGTTACATTACTGTAATTTAGGCATCTCGCCTGCTGTTCTTAACCATCAGGCCAGGCATAATTTCTGCACCCACTTGAGGGATACTAAACATCATCAAGCATGCATCAAGAGGAATGTTGCATTGTGACATCCCACACTGTATGTATATCAGCACTTCATGCCCTTGGTTTTGAAGACGACACTAAAACTTTTTAACTAAAAAACCCTCCAAAACAAACCCATTTCCACTATGTGCTTTGTCTCCCTCTGCTGGAGTTTCAGTAGCAGTAAAAGTCTTTCTGAGTGGGGGACATGCATGTGCATGGGACAGCGTGCTTTGACATTGGCTTTGTCTTGAAGCATTCAGCCGTGCCGCACCTACTGACACAACTGTCACCGTTTGCGTAATGTCCCTTTCCCTGTCGTTGATAGGCATAGTGATTATTTAAAAATTTTAGTTTAAATACTTAATAAGCCTAGTATAAATTCTCAAAATCTTAGCTACTACATGTTTGCTCCAGGCATATACGATGTGATCTAATTCCTGTTGGTGATCTGTGCTTTCCCTTCTTGATATTCATCTAATTTGTTTTGTATTTTTTTGCTGTCTCCTAAATCCTAATTACCACAAATTTAGGATACTCATAGTATGTCATAGCCAGACTTCTTCAAGCCACTGTCACTTGCAGCACCTAATTAGTTCAACATTGGACTCCTCATACATTTAAAACTTGTCCTCTGGCAAAAAACAACTAAAGTCACTCCGCAGATTGCAGTGACAGCTAATGCAGGCTTCTTCTTGTTGTCGGAGCTTATGGCAAAAGATGGCTAATTTTGAAAAAGTAAGGTTGACGCTAGATGATCTTATGTTGAAAAAATACATGCAGTTTTGTGGCGTATAATTGACCACTAGAGGGCAGCAACTCATGCTGTTTCACAGCTAAATCTATGGTAGATTTGGTATGATACAGAGCAACCAATGAAAAGTATCTTTACAGCATCCACAACAATTTGGCACTGCAGTTCTCACTGTCTGACTCATAAATGACTCAAGTGGGTAACTCATTCAAAACCACTGGCTCCTCACTTCCACCAATGCAGTCCCTGCATCAAATAGAAAGCTGTAACAAAAAAAAGCCCACTTGAAAGCAGTTTCAGATTGCACACACCCAGTGTCTATATTAGACTTTGTTATGGGTGTGTTTATCACATGTTATATTGTATCTTATGTGGCTGTGTTTAAGAAGGGAAACTTTTTTCTACCAGTTTTCTTACAGATTCTACATTTGGACACCACGATGTTGCAAAAATGGGTAAAAATTGTATTTTATGCACATTTTCTCTCCCTCTGTGGATTTGCTGACTGAACCAATTCTTACTTTAATGGAATTACCTGTCACAACTAGTTTTAATGCAGATTGAATCAATCTTTACACTGATGCAGAATGGCTGCCACTTTAAGGTGTGCATTTCAATAAGGACAAGCTGTGTTCATGAGCCAGAGTACTTCGTTACAAATGCACACACAGAGATGGTACAAGTTGTGTATTGGTTCATGTAACATGGAAGACTGTTCTTATCAACTTTCTGCAAAACTTCACATTTTCTGAAAGCTAACGTATGTGGAAGATGGTCTAAAATGGGTAACATTGGTAGCATTTTATTTAAAGTTTAGATTGGGTGAATTACAATTCTTTCACTAGTCTTTGCTCCACTGATGTTAATAATGTGTCATGGCTCTGTTTAATCTGCACACAAACAGTCCTTTACAAATGTATTGTAAGTGTACATCTGTAAACAAGAAAACAGTGCTCAGTTAAGATGTGAGAAACTATCATTTTTGAAATCTTCAGACAGCTTTTTATGCTTTAGTGGCTCGTCCAGCAGAAGGTAATTCATTCAGTCCAGTTCTTGGCTCATGTGGAGTGTTGTTGCAGGTTACAGGTGTATGCTGGTAGTGAACGTGTGGGGCAGCAGGCCAGTCTTGGCAGCATGGTGAAGGCCCAGAAGTCATCTGGGAGGAAGAGCTCTAGCTGTCCACGCAGACAGGTACTGGACAAAAGAAAATCTAACAATGCCTGTCTGATTGTAAAGTCACACTTTATTTATGTTAGACGCAAATGGAACCTAACCTAATATTGAAATATTCCTGTCACATGTTACAAATTTCACTGTGTGTGAGCTAGGGAAAACTTGAATTCTGTCCTTTAAATATATTTCCCTTTAAGTACCCTCTTTTTTTTTGTCCTGGCCCCTGTATTGTTTGTGTTTTTTGTAGCATGTGTATCGTGGCTGCAGTCAATACAGTGTGCACTCCTCATGCCACAGCCTTTGCATGTAGGGAATAGGGAATGCACAGATACACCAGGTAATATAATCAAAGTTTTTTTTTATTGTGAAAAAGAGAAATTAGGTCAGTGATTGTGTTACAATAGAAGCTTATTTGCAGTCTAGACGTGGATGTTTAGACGGCCGTGCAAAAACAGTCAATACGACAAAGTGCAGATTCTTAGCTTTAATTTGAGTTGTTTTTCATCACTGTGGAGGATATTTTAGAAGCTGTAGCCCTTTACACATAATGCCAACATTTAGGGGTTTAAAAATAAATCAGACATAAACTAAATCATGTTATATGTTCTAGAAAATGCCTCTTAGTCAATCTCAACACTCTTTGTATCTACACCAGGGAATCTAGTAGGCCTGCCCTTTCAGCAAGTGAAATGCAGCTCAGTCAGGCTGAGGTTATGTAACGACGACTCCATGCAAGGACTTTCTTCACCCTGAAAAGCTTTTTGGGTGCTTTGGCCACATGTTAAGGATTATTGTCCCGCTGAACGATGATAGGTTGTCTGTTGCGTTTCAACACATTTGGCTGAATACGTTTAGCAGTGTTTATCCTTTTTGCATCTGTCAGTCGTTTAATTATCAATAAATTCTTGCGTACCAGCTCTACTGACAGGGATGCATGACATCACCATGTTTGACAAATGAGGTGCCACACTCAGGGTCATAGGCCGTTCCCTTTGTCTTATTTCTGCATGTTTGTTTTTTCATCATTTTGATATAGATGCAGTGTTGTAGAGTTCTGTTCCAAGGATTCTTGTCAAAACATACAAGAGTTTTGGCAAACTGACACTTTATATTTGTGTATTTTTTTTTAGGTTTTTTGAAGCTCCACTAAACATCTTCTTTACTTTTCCACTCTTCACTTTTTCGTTTTCTTCATTATAAGACGCCTCGCTGCAAAGCTGCACACAAAATATTTAGTAGTGTTTTTGAAATTTTTCAATTTGGGCACCTTGTTAAAGGGGATATCTCGAACAAGTCTTTAAGTACCATTGTAAACCCTTTAATATGTAGTTTTCATTATTGTGTTTTGATTCAGTGCGTTGATGCGCAGAGCCCAAGCAGTAACCAAAAACTGTAAATGCCCGTATACAAATGCAAATATACAAATCTTCATTAGAGCCCCGCATCTTTTTTTTTTTGTTGAAGTTATAAACCTCATGATTAAATACCATCCATCACTTGGTTAATGACATATTGCTTTCGGTATCCATATGAAAATCAGTCTTGGTAAATAATTATCAGACTGATTTTTTTTTTTATACCGCTTTCACCTGTTCGTTTAATTCTTTATCCCGCATGATATTTTTTTAAGGAGTGGAATTTCATGGCCAGCCCACCTACTCTAATCAGTCTTCTTTCTTTTGCTGTGTGCTCACTACTTTCCATTGAAAGTGCATCCTGAATAGTTGACTGATTGACTGGCAGATGAATTGAAATTCGAAGTGAATGGTGGCGCTCCCTGATGTTTTTTTTTTTTCCTGCTCGTGATGGTGATTTTTCCCCCCCTCGTTTTCTTAAAGTAAAAACTTCCTGTGTTTCTTTCTTGCCCTTCATTTTTGCACTTTAACCATAAATCAGTCAGGTTCACTGGCTTCGTTAGGTTATGTGTGTATTGCACAAATGGGTTTGGCTGTTTTGCAGCTATTTGTTTCAGGCCATGATATGGCAATGTGTCCGTTTGCATGTCTTTGTGCCTTAGTGTCCAAGTGGCCCACTTGTCCTGTGGCGATGTGCTGTAATGTACTTAATGTGGAGTCATTTATCCCTCTTCAAGGACAGCGGGGACACGAGGAGTTAGTGAGACAGACACAGACAGAGAGAGAATGAGGATAAATTGGTGGGTGGCAGAGGAGCTAAGATTGGGGACTTGAATAGAAAGGAGGTCTGGTTAAGAGACATAAACTCACACACACGCAGACGCACAGACAGACAAACATGCTGTGTGTGCACACATCGAGGAGTTGATTGGGGAGTCACTTATCTGCTTGGGGGGGGTGGCTCTGTGTGACAAGGTTAATGTTCCTCTACAAAATTTCTGGATGCTTAGGAGACGTGTGCACAGGGACATATACACAGCCAGCTGTTGTGGCCCTTCATTCTGCCCAACAACGGGCATTAATTCAGGACAAGGACAGCTACAAATTGTATTTGTAAGGGGCTCTCTTCTAATTTACTTGTCTATGAATAAGTTTCAAATTTTGTGTTCACGCGTTTTATGTGTAAATTTTCAGTCTTCTGTAGGTAACATTTATAATTTTCAACTTAATATTTTTATTCTTGGACTCTGCTAGAGTAGCTTTTTAGGATACACTGTTTAAAATACTGTTTATTTGCTGTGTACTAGACCTTGGTGCAGCCTTTTATAGTCATCCACTGTCTAAAACAAGGTCATTCTCTCTTTTAGCCATCTTTCTTCTAATTGGCTTCCCTTTGCAAACAGAACCTTTTACCAAGGGTGCGTTCCTGAGACGAGCCTTATTAAGTGTAAGAAAGATATTTAAGACTTTTGGCTCATAAGCAGTCCCACATATGCTAGTATCCACCACTGTAGTGGCTTGCCCTTTTACTTAGAGTATTAGTCACTTTCTCTGTGACAGCTACTATCAAAAGCTGTTAAAGATTTTTGGATTTGTCTCCCTCCAGTGGTGTATATATATCACAGTGGCAGGCAACAATTCTTGCTGCTACCTACAGTACCCACAGGAGCATGGAGATTACAGTGGATTTGATTATAAATGTAGTCATTTTTTTTTCTTTGTGTCTCATGTCGTCATGTCTGGTTTTCTTCTCAGAGTTGTGGTCAGCCAGAGATGGAGGGAGGCCATTCGGACGCCCAACATCAACAGGTGCAACCCAGACGGGGAGATCAGTGCTCTGATCAACTCCAACTTCAGACCTCTGCTTCAGCTGAGGCGCTGCCGGTGAAATGGGACCAGAAGGAAACTCCAGTGGATGTTCAGGAAAGGGGCAACTCTGCTGGACAGCACCAGGGTAAGCCTCTGTGGAAGCCCATTCCCCCTCTACTGCCTGAGCCTCATAGGAACACTACCACTGAGACCAGGGACCAGAGCTGCCAGACTGAGGAGCAGCTTCTTCAGCAGACCAGTGCCTGCAAACATGGTCAGAACACAGGTGGGTATGACTGTTGTGTGCAGACTCAAGCTGTTGCACTGAAGGTTTTGAGTTGTCCATTTAGCCCATTCTCATGAGCTTATTCGTAGAAGAAAGAGTATGGGGAAAGGTAGTGGAATCGTTTGCTTGGGCTAATGGATTAACTCGTATATGTTGCTAGTCAGAGCTACATAATTCAAGAATAAGACAAGTGTTTAATAGGACAAAATTCACAGGGTTAAAGGTCAGCTACATCAACATCAGTATGTTCTGCAAAAACACTTTTCAGTGTAATGTTTAACACTATAAAAGAAAACCAGAAGAGGCTGTTGTTACCACATTTATCATTTGGTCTGTTGCATTAGTCTTTTTTGCTTTCCTTCAAGTTCATCACCAAGTATATTATTAGTCTGCACAGACATGGCTGTAAACCGCAGCATGACTGGCTGGCATACAACCTCATGGTGGGAATTTTAGTCTTCACTCTGAGCTACTCGCTGCTTTGATTAATCCACCTACAGGCCAAAACTGTCTGTCAGCCTCCTGTCAGGGCGCTGGAGTAAGGCTGGACTCCAAAGTCAAAGTGAATGGTTTGTTTATACACAGAAAATGGGAATTGCCTTTGGCTTTGTGCACCACTGTGGTCACCACTGGTTAGCTGAAGCTGTCAGACGTTTATGAAAGTTTTATTTGGGAACTGACTTATTACACCTTTTTTTTTTGCATCACTCCTACATTTGTAATAAAATTTGGAAGTCATCCTGTGAATGGCATTAAATGAATGGGCCTTACAAATAATTTCAACAACACTTAACCCTTTATTGATTAACTTGGAAAAACGGTCCTAATTCTCCAGTTAGGACGAGAACTTGGAAAGATTTTCATGGCCAGATTGTGCAGTTGTCACATCTGTCCTGCTTATTTGGTTTGATTACTTTTAGCTAATGTGTTTTGTGACCCTGAAACCAAGCTAAGCCTTTGGCTAGAGTTGTAATTTGTACTACAAGGCTATGAAATCTACTTTTTATAATGACAGATGTTCTGTGTGAATTCTGAAATATTTGCTATATTCTCTTCTTTTGGTTTGGTAGATGAACTTTCTCTGCCTTTCATTCACAATAGCGCTCCTTCTTGTCTCGTGCTTTCCAGAAATAGAAAAGAAAAGGTGAAAAGGTGTAGAAAGAAAAGGTGTATTTATGCATCTCACATATATGCGCACTGATTGTGTTTAAATGTCCAATATTTCTGGTAGCAATAAAGAAACACTGCACAGAGAAGCTCTGGCTGATCTGACTCTTGCAGAGGGGGATGTGGAGGTCAGAGTGGTCACTAACCTTCACCCCTGGGATTATAGCAGCATGAGCAGGGGAGGTGTTGGGGGATGGTAAAGAGGAAAACACATTCTGTCACACATTAATACATAATCTCTATCATTGCCTCTCACACAGTTGTCGTTCACCTTTCGGTCTCTCTGCCTTTCTGCCACCTTCTCTGTGGGTGTATTACTCAGTATGGTAGTCTTTTTCACTTCTATGTGTCTCTCAGGGTGTTTTCACACTTGTCAGAGCAGAACAAGCGCACTGAGACCTTTGGATGAGTGGTCTTAGTCCAGTTCAGGGAAAAACTCCAGAGCAGTTTGTTTACAGTTAAAATGTGATCCAACCTCAGTCCGACGAACTGTGAAATATCACCCAGATATACTGTTTAGAGAAATTCTCCATGTTATCATGAACACAGTACCCTTTTCATTTAGTTTTGTTGCTCCTGTCCCAGAAACACCTAGCCAATAAGCAGACTCAATGCTCTCACATGGTTCACTTGGAGTTTGGTTGTTACTTTTTCTCTGTGAGAAGAAACCATATCTTGGAAAGAAGCTACAAGCTTACAAACTCATAAAATGATTCAGATCAGAGTAAACCAACCACAGTTACACCGCTTTCACACTTGAAACACGGACGCAAAACAGGTTGTCTGGCACTTTGAGTAGATCTGCCTTAATTGATAACTAGATGAAAGTAATTGTTAACTTTGTATTGTTTATAAATCTGCTCTTTAAAGATGAAATATGGATACCACTATTGCACATAAATAATTCAGTGATTGTTCTTTTTGTTTGTCTTTGTTAAAGTTATACTGACGGACTATATTTTTAATTTAACTTAATGAAAAAAGAGTGAAAACAATAACCTTATCACACCTTATCACGATTTCTGTACACATCACAGTAATGTTGTTACCTTGACACATTTCAATAACTGTAATCAAGACTTGAAAATCTGACTGCTCTAGTTGGCATTAAAATATGTTGTATATAAGACCAGTGCAAAAGTTTTAAGCATGAAATCTCTCAGCTTCTGACTTTCTAACATTCCAACATGACATTAATTAACGTCATCTTGGAAAGAGCGGAGCTGTAAAAGACAAAACCCACTCGAATGCTTTCCGCGAATTAACAGAATGCCAGTCAAAGGTTACCGCTACCATTTCCAAAAAACACAAATGGTAGTTTGTGGGCTGTAATATATGTGCATGCTTCAGAGGGAGACAAACAGTGGACGTTTGTCACAGCTGGAAGCATTGATAATGTTTTATTTGGAGCTCTGCGGTTGCCATTGCTTTTACAAACCGCTCCTTCGTCGCTCTAGAAATAATGTTCTCATTCGCATCTTATTTTTTGAGGTGTTTGGTGATGTATGTGAAGGTAAACACTCCTGTGGTTGTACTTTGAATGTAAAAAAAAAAATTTAAAAAAATTGATGGAATATAAAAAATAATGAAATAAAAAGAAAAATTATGCTCTCATTCTAGCTTTTATTATAGGGGAGGTAGAATGAGGGCACTTTACCTACCCATAAGTCATTTCAGTAAACCACTGCGGGTCTTTCAGCCACAGTCAGCTTCTATCAATAATGCAAGAACCAAAGCACTGCTCCTTCTATGTTATATTTAATGTTTTATACAAAGGAAAAGTCCATTTGTTTGACTCTGAGACCAATAATTTAGAAGTTCTTTCTTTCCGTGAATGTCTACTAATTGTGTTTATTGTGTTGTGGTACAGGATGTTGTGATCACATCCTGTTGATGCATTTTTTTTTTTTCTTGAACAAAAGATGACACTGAGGTGGTTGCTGTTGATTGGTCGCTTGTTTTTGATGATGTTCGTTTATGGTTCATCCAGAATGACCACAGGTTTGAATTGAAGACTAAAGATGTAAGTGTGTTTTTTAAATGAACTAACAAACAAACATATTGTCTGAAATGGTTTAAAAAGCATTAAAAAAGTGCCTACATTTTTGTATGTTTTGTCCAATTGATAATACAAAAATGTTTTCATCAAGTCTAATAAATAACACTGTGGTGACAAATTTGATCTTTCATGCAGGTAGAAAAATAAATATCTGATTTACACTTTTTTTTTGTAAATTATGTTGATTAGTACTGTTGCAGTGAGAGTGAACACAAATAAATACAACTTGCATGAAAACAAGAGGGGGGGGGGTAAAAGGCAATTTTCTCACTGTATTATATGACAATTGAATGAATGATTGGATGCATTAAAGGGAAGCTAGTGCGAAAGCTGGTACATAAGTCAAACAAAACATTTAATCCCTCCCATGATCAGGATCGCTGCTTTCTGGCTAAGTCTACATCCTCCAGTAATTGAGGTCACGCATAAGCGAAAAATATTCTCCAGTGCACATCAGTAAATTTGGCAGATAATGTGGCACTGTGCTCGGAGTATAAGAGCCTTTGCTAGCGCTGACCTGTGTTGGAGTCGGCACAAAACTTTGTCAGCAGCACGCCTCTGCCCTCCCACTGCATGTTTTTTCATCACTCCCACTCGAGCCGTAGTCCTCTGAGCAAACCCCACAGAGAGATTTCATTGTAAAGGGTGTTTTTCATTTACACCCGTTGTCCTGTGTTTTTATAATGCGGATCCTAGAAGGCAAAGATAGAAGGCATGCTTTCATTGCGTGTGTATGTGTATGTGTGTGTATTAGAAGGTAATGATTTCAGAATGAATCACTATCCTGAACAGACTTCATTGTGTGACTCTGATTGTATTTGCCCTTTAACCACTGGCATTGGCAATATACTTTGTTCCCACCATCTCCCCAGAATTTCCAGGTGATGCTTTATTTCTCAGTGGCTTTCATACTCTGTTGTAATTACACGCTCACTTTAATAAAATGCTCTCTCTCTCTCTCTCTCTTTAGGTCTCTGTGTGGAGCCGGGTGATCCTCCTCTGCTCCAGCAGCCTCTGCAGACCTCCAAGTCTGGGATTCAGCAGATAATTGAATGCTTCCGTTCTGGTTTGTGTTTTCTTATTGTCCTTCATTTTATTCTTATTTACCAACTCCTGTCATTGCTCCCGTCTTTCAGTTGAATATGTGTTGACAGTTTTTACAATGGAGTGCCACAAGAAATTGTGATCTAATCCCAGTAGCACAGCAGCAGGATTGCCATCCTTTATACTAATTGTATTGATTGCTAATTTGTTTATTTAACCCTTTTAGACCGGTCAGAGCGAGAACGCTCCGTTTTGCGTAACTGTCTGCCTGTAGAACCGCAACCACATAAGCTAGCGCAATAATTTTTTTGCATATGAAACCGGAGAGTTTGCACTTAAATCTTATGCCATCAGCTTGTCCTAGGTCACCGTTTCCTTTCACATAAAGCTTTGAAAAGTTGTGTAAAAACCACTGGCAGCTACAAAAACATAATATTCCAGAAACATGCTTTGCCGATCCGATCAGCTGTTCATAACACTTCCTACTTTGGATTAGACATCTGCACGAACTATCGTATGTCCGCCATTTCCTGCCGGAAACCAGAAATGACGTCATTTTCGCGAAAATTGTAATTTTTTTTTACCTTCAGTGTCTAATAAGCCCATACTCGTGTTTTTAAAAGTCATGTTTGACTTTATGCTTTTCTTCATAGCT